>JAWDJV010000071.1:0-46345 GCA_033119285.1 Teratosphaeriaceae sp. CCFEE 6253 | reverse complement strand
TCACACGTCCAAGAGTTGAGAGAGAGCGATTGATCTCAGCTCCTTCCTTTAGGCGAGCACCCGTGGCGCCTGTGCTCATCGCACGCTCCGACCCCGCCAAGTCCACCAAGCTGATCTTCGCCACCTTCTCGGTGTCCAGGTTCGTCTCCGCATCGTGACGGCGTTGCGTTAGCGTGATAGTGAAAACGGCATGAGAGCGAGACGAGGTCTCGTTCATGTTGGTGGCGGCCACGGTGCGGGCCTTGTTGCCTTCGTCCATCAGGTGCTCAATCTCCACGAAGCTGCGCACGAGCAGCTTGGCCAGATCCTCGACGTAAGGCCCAGTCGCAGGGTGCTCACGGACCTTGAGATTACCCTTCGTGGCAGGGTTCAGTAGATCTCGCACACGTTCATTGTAGATCTCCAGGTAGGAGACCTCGACGGTGCTGGTCACGTGTGGATCGCGGGCAGAAGCGGCGTCGATGCGCTCGAACATGTCGCGGCAGATCCGTGGGATCACGCCCTCCTCCTCGCCGTAGCCCATCATGCTGTAGCTCTTGCCAGAGCCGGTCTGGCCGTAAGCGAAGATACAATTGTTGTAGCCCTGGAAAGCGTTGTCGAGCAGCGGTGCGCCCAGATCCGTGTGCAGATCCTCCTGGGCGGCATAGTGATCATCGCTCCGGTCGAAGCTCCAGTAGGAGCGATCGAAGGCAAAGGTCTTGCTGCCCTCGACAGCGGCCTTGTGCGACGCTTTGCCCTTGCCGCCTGCCTCGGGCGCGGGCGGGGTGAGCACCGTCTGGACATCGTGCATGGACACGATGCATTTGGCGTGGCGGTCGAGCTCGCGGTTGTTGAAAGGCCGGCAGCGCACCACCACCTTGATGTTCCCGCCACCGCCGAGAGTGGGAGCGGCCATGGTCGATGATAGTGGCGCCTAGCAATACCTCCTACACATACACCTCCATCTGCGCCCCATCTCCCGCTCCTCCGTGATGTCTGACGATGGGCCGGGATGAAGTGCAGTCACCGGGACACTTCCAAGAGACGCGACTTCTGCCTAAGGCTGCCGAGTCGCGTTCAACGTCCATTTGCACCTCGTGAAGTGTTCGATACCCCTGCTGCATGCGAATCATCTTCCTGGACGGACTCCGGAGACTGTCTTTACCGCGCGTGTACAACGGAACGCTCAGCTCATGCCATAGAATCATCACCCTGCGGCTCGATCACGAGGCTCAAGTCCTCCCGGATCGCGAGCTCGAAGCACACAACCCGCGAATGACGAGATCTTACGAAAAGCCCGCCTCTACCTCATCGCACTCAGGCATCCATGGCGAGCGAGATGTTCCGAGCACCCCTGCACCGTGGCATGCGCACTCTCGACCGCTCTGCCTTCGCCAAGACTGTCTCGCTCAAGGCGGCGAGGATCTTCGACAACAAGAACATCTCCAGGATTCGATCTGCTCTGGAACGCAGTAAGGACGCCCTGCAGCAGGACCGGGTGGCGAGCGTGCATCCGGACCCCGATCCTGAGCTCGCAACGGCTGGGAAGAAGTGCCTCTTGCTGAGACCAGAGGCGGTGGCGAGTGGTATCGCAGTCCAGTCGAAGGGTGACGGAAGCAATGGTGGCAGCACAGCTTGGCCGCACTCAGCGACCGTCTCGGAGCTTGTCAAGGAGCAGCTCATAGCCGTCGTCCCGCTTGCTCTCGCCCTGGACTACAATTATTGGACGTACCACGACATCATTTCCGCCATCCTCCCGGAAGATGCTCAGGGCGAGATTCCTTCCGGCTTCTCGCAAGTCGGTCATGTGGCGCATCTCAACCTCCGTGATGAGTACCTCAAGTACAAGGGCTTGATTGCCGAGATCCTCATAGACAAGAACCCCGGTGTCCGCACGGTCATCAACAAGATCGACGATGTAGGCGAGGAGAACCAGTTCAGGACGTTTCGATACGAGGTTCTGGCTGGACCAGATGATCTCAAGGTCGAGGTCAGCGAAGAGAACTGCATCTTCCGCTTTGACTATTCGAAGGTGTACTGGAATACCCGCTTGAACACCGAGCATCGCCGCCTCGTTGATCTATTCAAGCAGGGCGAGGCTGTGTGTGATGTCATGGCCGGGATAGGCCCTTTCGCCGTGCCCGCAGGCAAGAAAGAGGTATTCGTCTGGGCCAACGATCTCAACCCCGACTCTTATTCAAGTCTGACAGACGCTGTGGCTCGCAATAAAGTCGGTCGCCATGTTCGTCCCTTCAACGAGGATGGGCGGTCATTCATACGCACCGCCACAGCGCAGCTTGCCCTGGCAGACCACAGCGTTGACATCCTGTCCAAGACGCCAAAGAAAGACCCTGGAACAAGACCCGCACTGGTCCGCACGCAGAAGCAGCCCAATACCTTCCAGCATTTCGTGCTAAACCTGCCAGCCTCAGCCCTGACGTTCCTGCCATCTTTCGTCGGCCTGTATCCCGACTCTCTCCGAGAGCATCTGCCCGTGGACTTCCCTATGCCGCTGGTGCATGTCTACTGCTTCTCCACCAAGTCCGATGACAACAAGGCCGAAGGTCTTATGATATGCGAGGAGATTGGCCGGCACTTGGGATACGCGGGCATGGAACCTGGAAGGGTGGGCACTGCAGATGGGCAAGATGGGGATGGCAAAGGTGCAGTGGAGATTTGGGATGTCAGGGATGTCGCGCCGAAGAAGAGGATGTTTTGCGCGACTTTCCGGTTACCGCGTGAGGTGGCATTCAGGGAAGTCTGAAGAAACGGTACCCGTTCGATCCATGAGAGAGCTGAAGCGGTGTCTGCCACGTGATCCGACGATGTGGCGAGAGCGGGGTGGTGTTGGAGTATGGAAACAACGGCGATGCGCGACCTGCTCTACAGACCAGCATGATTTGTTGAGACTCTCGACCGGTCGAGAGTTCCTCCGAAGCATGCCATGTCGCAGACCAAACGCCACGATCTAGTCTTCTGACACTCCGGCCCTCGATCACGGCATTGTTCTTCACACGGCTGTCAATCAAGGCAGCGGTGTGGACCGGAGCGTGCAAATCGGGTTGAGGCTTCGCAGCTAACTTTTCCTCCTGATGTTCTTCGGCAAGAGTCCACAAGAGACATACTCTTTCCACTAAACGCAGACCTGCAAGTTGCCAATCGACCCGGGAACGAACCACGACTAAAGCCCGCGTTTGCTTGCCTCAGAGTGAGCCGAGTCGGTGAAACAAGACGCGCCATCTCACATCTGCTCTCTTGCGCATCCTAGAGACGGACCTGGATATCTGAGACACGCCTCTGCCAAGACTGAGCTCACGCTCCTTCATCCTGCTTATGTCATCCGTGCCCTGCTCCCCAGGCAGATCCTGCCACCAGCTTTTGTTCCGACTTAGGACACCTCCCGTGGCATGAGCGTCATCTGCCAAAAGACTCATGGTACGCTTAAGGCGTTCGCACTCGCGTGCAGACCGTTTCACGAGGAAATGGAAGTCGCCGAGGCTAGTGGGAAAGTCTCCGACGAGCACTCACGGGCTTCTTGAGGCGATGCACGCGATTCCTTCGGATCGAGAGAAGGATATATATGGCCGCTCTACCCCGTACCAACTTCCTCGCAGTCCTCGTCAAGCCCCGAATACGATCTTGTCCGCCTCGAGAGTACGTCCGCCGACAATACACCTTCGACAAGCCGAGACCGTTCCTCGTCAGCAAGATTCATACTTTCCCCCTGTCGTCAGTGCTTTGCTTCTCGGCGGTTGTATCCGCAGGCATGGCGACCATCAAACTGCAGGACGTAAGTCGTTCAGCGTCCGTGCCTGTCAACCCGAGTACAACTCACCTGATGGCGTGCACAGACGAAAGGCGATGACTGGAATAAGCTGGCTGGAGACTACCTCAAGCTCAGCGAGCAGACGAGCATCGCGCCCATCAGCCTCATGCTCGAGCGCGCCAATGCTCTGCACCCCTTCGGCCAAGCCTCCGGGATCCTGGACAATGGCTGCGGGCCGGGTCCCGTCATGAGCCGCATCATCTGGGATCACGGCAGCGTCATCCCTGCCGGATGCACCCTGACTTGCGCCGACTTCAGCGACGGCATGCTTGGGCAGGTCCGCGGCCACCAAGAGCGAGCCGGGCCGGAGTCACCTTGGGCGAGGGTGGACATCAAGAACCAGAACGCCATGGAGTTGAAGGACATCGCCGACGCCAGCCAGTCGCACGTCACCGCGGGCATGGTGTACTTCATGGTCCCCGACCCGCAGAAGGCGCTCAGTGAGACCCTCCGCGTGCTCCAGCCCGACGGCGTGCTCCAGCCCGACGGCGTGCTGGCCTTGTCGGCGTGGGAGGGCAGTCAATGGATCAACATCATGAACCTGCTGCCCGTCATCCGGCCCGACAAGGTCCTGCCGACTATGCCCGAGGCCTGGACATCGACTGCCGGTATCCACGGCGAGCTCGAGAAGGCCGGGTTTCGGGACGTGGAGGTCCGGGAGTGTCCGGTCAAGATGCCGATCGGAGATCATGACAGTTTCGCCCAGTTCATGTTGACGCGGATGCCGCACATGGTCAAGCTGTGCGAGGATGTGAGTGAGGATGACATGGGGAAGCTGAAGACGCTGATGGTGGAGAAGATGAAGGAGATGGCTCCGGTGGCGCCATACCAGCTGGATGGCATGGCACTGGTGGGTGTGGGGAGGAAGTAATCATCTGGCGAGACAGTCGTAGTGCCGGAGGGTTCGAAGCTGTCGATTGATGAGTCGCGTAGCTACCCCGAACAGACGTCCCCACGTACTCACAGCGATGGCGACTAGATCCGGGAAGCGTCTATGTCCAGTGAGCATGTACGGCTTCCAATAGCGAAGGATTATATCCAGGCGATGTTGGTGATGACAGAGAACGTTGGAGAACTGTCCGAATCACCTCCCGTATTGGCGCTAGTGCCTCCTTCCGTACTTCGTCGTAGCTGCAGGTACGCCGTCTCTCAGATCGCCAGTGCAAGCAAGGTGTTCTCACTAGGTCACTTCTTGATTCTGATGTACATCAGAGCCACCAATACCCTCAGGTCAAGTAACCGTCCCTCTTCCTCTCTCCGCTCCCATTGCCGAACTCGACCGTTCCAGAGCACAAAGGCCTACTTCCTCACGATGGGAAGCCGCGGCGAGACTGCGATAACGCAGCACAGCGTCGAGAAGGAGGCCCAGCACATCGGCAATGGCCAAGTCACTGTCAACGAGTGGTCACAGCCTGGCCCGGCGGCCTTCGACTTCCGGAGTAAGCACATCTTCTCACACCTGCCCGATATGACCATGCCAAGACTGACCGAGATGCGGTCTAGGCGACGTGGTAACGACACCGACGACCCGGATGCTCAATGCCATCGCCTCGACGACCCTCCTCGACGATGTCTTCCAGCTCGACCCCACCACCAACAACCTCGAGACCTTCGTCGCAGACCTTACGGGGAAAGAGGCCGCACTCCTAGTCCTGAGCGGCACGATGGGCAACCAAGTGTCGATACGAGCGCAACTTCTAGCGCCTCCGCATAGCGTGGTGACAGACCACCGGTCCCACATCATCGAGTGGGAAGCGGGCGGCGTGGCAAGCATGTGCGGGGCCTTGGTGAAGCCCGTCTTCCCCAAGAACGGACGGTACGTGACGCTGGAGGACGTGCGGAAACAGTGCGTGATCAGCAGCGATGTGCACGCGTGCCCGACGAAGCTCATCAGCCTGGAGAACACGCTCGCGGGCATGGTCCTGCCGCTCGAGGAGTGCCGGCGGATCTCAGACTGGGCGCATGAGAACGAGATCCTGATGCATTTGGACGGTGCGCGGCTATGGGAAGCCGTCGCTGCGGGCGCCGGGACGCTGAAGGAGTACTGTGCCTGCTTCGACAGCATCTCGCTTTGCTTCTCCAAAGGCCTCGGCGCCCCCATCGGCAGCATCATCGCCGGCACGAAGAAGTTCTGCGAGCGGGCGAGATGGATCCGCAAGTCCATCGGGGGCGGGCTACGACAAGCCGGTGTCGTCACGGCTGCAGCGCGCGTCGCGGTCGAGGACACCTTCTTGGGCGGCAAGCTCACCGCGTCTCACGACCGGGCACGACAGATTGCAAAGATGTGGGAGGGCTACGGCGGCAAGACGAGCAATGCCGTCGAGACGAACATGGTGTGGTTCGACTTGGACGCCGCCGGGATCAGCGTGAAGGACTTCATCGAGGAGGGGGAGAAGGCCGGGCTGAGATTGCTGGGCGGACGACTGGTCGTGCACTACCAGATCGGTGACGAGGCTGTTGACAGGCTGGACCGGCTGATGCAGGCGGTGTTGAAGGGCAAGCCGGTCGAGGGGACAGTGGAGCACGCGGCTGAGAAGCTGCAGTTCGCGACGGAGTAGCTACACGTAGACATGACCTGTATGGCAATGCCGCTCAGGAGCGTCTTCCGGTTGAGGTGGATGCTCTTGTCGACAAGGGCGACATTGGGTGGGTCTTTCCACAAAGCCCACGAGTCAGCTTCCACGTACACCCTGCCCTGGGGGTTTCCTCGGCGGATTGAAGCCACGTACGACCATGTACAACAATCAACATGGGCCTTCGGTATGTGCACGGGCGGGGAGCGTACGACTTACTTGAGTGCCCTTGCAGTAATCTCAATCATGGCACTGCTGGACATACTCTTGACTGCGGGGGCGCTTCGCCACCACGTAGCGATGGTGAAGGATCGCGACTCGGCTGCCCCTGGCCAGGCACGAATCCCACGCGGCACATTCGAGATCGTAATTAAGCACACCACTGCTGCAAGGCTGGAAAACCGCAGCCTAGCGCGTCACCACTGGGCTCCTTCGCACTGCTACTGGAGTTCATCACGCTGTGGTCCGCAGCATGGCTCGCGGCCCGCCAGCTCCAGCTTCTGCGCGTGCACAGAATCACACCGGTCGTATGCATAGTCGAATCCTCCAGGCCTCCGCGAGCCTGGTACCTCCTGTGATACGCGCGGGACGTCTCATTGACCAGCATACGAACGCGATCGCGCCACGTTGTTTCTGCCCGTCGAAATTCTAGCCCGCTGACTCTGGCTTGTTGCGGCTGCACTTCATCGTCACCTGCACTGCGGCAGTCAGGAGCAGAAGCACGACGCCTCTCGCTCTGCCGGTGCGGGCGCAGCAGCCTTGCGAGCGGAGGCCCCCAGCGCGAGCCCTTGCAAGCCTTTTTAGAGATCAGGAACGTTCACGCTAGGACGCTGACTCCTGCCTTGTATCATTTCGCGGAAACCACCCTGAGTGGCCAGAGGACTTGGGGCCAACATGCCCGATGTCCAGACTTCAAGCGTACGCGCAGCCTGATTAATTGATCCCAGAGCTTGATTGAAACCTGCCATGCGCCTCTCGCTGATGCCGAAACCACTCTTGCAAACTAGACTCACACATTGTTGTCGTTCGTATCTTCGACAACGAGTAGCTCGCTGGAAGTTACAACGCCGGCCGATAGTGTCCAAGACCACGATTCGTGGACGCCGCCGCAAATGGTGAAGCTGACGGTCCTGCGAGATGAGAGCTTGATGCGCATCGAAACCTCATCATCGGCTCCCAAGATCGAAGCACGATCATAAGACGACCATGCCACCGCGCTACATGGAGCGGATGCAGCGTCAATCGGCGACGTACCGGTCCATGTTTGGCGAGCCACCGCCATACACATCGGCACGCTCGCGAGCGGAGTCCGTCGAATCCACGATGTCTGCAGACACGGGTGAGTCGCAGCGCCCTGGTAAGACACGGCAGCCACCGCCGCAGTATTATCAAGTCGGTCATCCCACAGCCGCGCGCTTCGACAAGCCGGCACTGCCATTGGCATCGCTCGTGCTGGTCACTGGCGCCAATGGCTGGCTAGGCATGCACATCGTGGACCAGCTTCTGGAGCGCGGCTACCGGGTCCGGGGCACAATGAGAGACTCCGACAAGGCCACCGCGACTGCCAACTATTTCCGCGAGAAGTACGAGCCCGGAATGTTGACCACCACAATCGTTCCGGACATGGCGCGGCCGGGCGCATTCGATCTCGCCGCTCAAGGCTGCGCCGGGATTATCCACGTGGCATCCGTCATGTCCTACTCGCCCGACCCCGACATCGTCATCGCTCCCTCGATAGCTGGGGCCATCAACGCTCTTGAAGCAGCAGCGAAGGAGCCGGGTGTCAAGCGGTTTGTGTACTGCAGTGCATCCGCCGCGGGAGTCTCGCAGGGCAACGGCTCCCGCAACGAGGTGACCCACGAGAGCTGGAACATGGCGTCGTTCAAGTCTGCGTGGGAGTCCGGCCCGTTTGAGGCGGATCGAGCACACGCAGTATTCGCGAGTAGTAAGATGCAGACCGAGCAAGCGGTGTGGCGTTGGTATCGATCTAGAAGACCGCACTTCGTGTTGAACACCGGTATACTTCTCTCCTCAAAGTTGTGCCGCAGCCATCCGGCCGCTGACTTACAAGGATAGTGCTTCCGAGCGTGCTCTGGGGCAAGATGCTCGATCCCGGAAACCAAGGGTTTCGAACCTCATGTGGCCAGCTGAAGTCGATATTCGATGGCAACGCGGCGGCGACGGCGTGGGCGCCTCCACGTAAGGCAATATAACATCCACAGATGATAACGAGGGCTGATAATGGCCTTCCAGAGCACTTCGTGGACGTCCAAAACTCGGCCCTCTTGCACGTGGCCGCCCTCGTCCTATCAGATGTGCAAGGTTAGCGGATCTTCGCAGCCCAGTGCCCCTACAACATCACCTCGATCTTGCGGCTACTACGCATGCTCTACCCGCACAAAGCCATCCAGGGCGATGTCAGCGATCATGGTGTCGACTTGACGGTCTTCAAGGAAGCACCGCAGGCCGAAGAGCTGCTGAAGCGGATGGGCAGGCCTGGGTGGACTGACATCGAGACGAGTGTCGCCCGAAATTGCGAGGCTTCCGTATAGAGCTGTTGGTCGTACAGGCATACAAGCCCAAGCGGCCGCTGTCCTGAACGGACTATCTGCTGTCGCCGAGCTGGACCGACAGATGCTGTTCGTGTGTTCTATGTACATCCAGATCGTGGCGAATCTTCTCATGGGCATGGCAGACTTAGGGACATCGACTAGCCCAGGGCTGGAAGGGGCACACAGCGGGCGAGCTGCTACCGGGCATCTGTGCAGCACTGGCAAGGCACGAAGGGGCGTACGACATGAAGGCTGGTCGCGCCCACGCCGACAATCTTGGCTGGTCTCAACACGTACACCGCATCTGGACATGTCGGGAGTATTGATTCGCTGTACACAGTCGGGCAGTAGTGTGGTGATCTAGAGCGAAGTCGTGGTCTCTCACGTTGCACGACAGCCGGCCGCGAACGCTGTACGAGAATCCGCCCCGTCGGTCGATCAATTGGCACATGGCCGTCGCAGGGATATCGTCCAGGGATCGGATGTGCCAATGTGGCACCGCGTGGAAGTTCGCGGACGACACGTTCTCCAGACTGGACTGTTGCATACATACACGTACTGCAGATGGTTTCCGAGTCCCACCGTTGAGCTCTGAACGTTGTTCGTACGTCCACGTTGTAAGCTGCTGACTCGGTATCATGCTCACGCGCGATCGGCGGCAGTATCCATGTTGATGATCATGGACGTGTTCGGTTGCTGGTGGGGGAGCCATGGTTGTGAGAGGGAGGCTTGCATGATGGAACATCCTCGCCTACCGGCCGCATCGAGCAAGCAGACGTGTCACATTGTGATGATGTCGCCCTTCCTCCGCTTCCAGCAGACGTTGTTCTGGCCTTGCTTCCAGCATGAAGGCCGCGTCGCACGCAACGCAGAACTCTCGAAGTTTAGCATCGTCTGCATCTGGTCGACGCGCCGATCAGAAGCACAGCGTGTCGACGGCCCGTATCTTGACGAACCAGTAACAGAGTAGTGCACGGGTGAGACGTCGATGTTGACGCATCTTCCCACGTGTAAGTAACTTCATCCGGCCCACTTTCAATGCAGTAGCGTGACTCTACTGCTCAGGTTGGACGAATGGGTGAGGACATGCCAGTGAGTTTAAAGTCTTGACGCTTCCCCACATCTCGAAACGGTGTCCGAAGTCCCGACCTCGTCGACCAGCCAGCGTGTTTTCCTGGCTCCGACTTCCATGTGAGATCGGGCGCTTCCACCGGGCATGCAAGCCACCAAGCGCCACAGATGCAACGACAACCGGCGGCCTAGCGTTAATCGTCCGGACGTGGCGGAATCGACGTCTTGATGAGCCGCCGAGGTTTCGGCGGGACCGTTCGTCTGCCACAGATTGGGTGTGTCCACTACTAGGGCCGTGTGCTACGAAGCTTACCCTGGTCCACGCAAGCCGTTGTATAGTTCAGCTTCCGTGACCTTGGTCGTATGGCACATAGACCATTGACTGAGGACTTTCCACCAACGTTCTTCTCTCCGCACCACTGAGCCGCGGTGGTGAGTCTGACCGCACGCACGGTACCGCGATCAGGAGCATGCTGACTCTGCTAGCGCGATCTAGCCCAGAGGCCCGCTGCTGACCCGATGTCGATCGACGTTATGGATACTCTTCCGAAGCGAACATCGAGATATGAGACGCGTATTGGCGGTAGGCCGGTCGAGTCAGAAGGGCTTCCGCGATACCAGACCGACGTTCAAGGCGTTGGCGATCGACCGTCCTTACAATCCGCGCATACGTCCCAAAGCACCTTGGCACCATCGCTTGTACGCACCATCAGCGGCCAATCGCAGGATTCCCATGGCCGAGTAGAGTCCAGAGGCACAATCACCGGCTCGTCGAGGCTAGACAATGGAGAGAAGCCAAAGAAGAAGAAGACCGGCGTTCTCGGGTTTCTCTCCTTGAGAGAGCCATCAAGCTCGGCATGGGAGGAATATGCGAAGACACAGAAGGAGGCGTCTGCGCTGAAAGCCGGCCGGCCAGGCACAGCCGTCTTATCTGGCGTGTCCTCGCGCAAGCTGCCTGACACCGTGCCTGCGACAAACACCAAGTGGGATGGGTTGCCGAACAAGGCCAAGCGGGCGAGCACACAGTCGAGAGGGACCAATCGCATGTCGAACGTCTCCAGCTCCACGAGGCAGACCAGCCATTCCGTGTGGTCGTCTACCTCTGACGGGAGCAGCGAGCGTTCTGCCGAGAGGAGATATGGGTCCACATCGCGCAATCCCACACGTCCAGAGTCGGGATCAACGCGCTCGTCAAAGCGTGGCTCTCTGCAATCGCAGGCCTTGGTGGTTGAGAGCAAGAAGAACGCACCGCCAGCGCTGCCCCGCAATGCGATACACCCTGCCCTCCGCGGGAGCGATTTCAGGCCTTCGAACGGGCTGTCGCGTACGGAGGAGGCAGTATCTCCCACGCTGACCAAGTCAGCAATTCATCCCGCCCTGCGCAAGTCCGAGATCACCCCTTGGGACGAGCCACCAGGAGAGCCCGAGCCGTCTCCGCACGCCGTAACAGTGCAGAGCAGCCCAGAGACGTTTCTCCATCCACCCTCGCCGCCTCCCACACTTCCAGAGTCTTTACTTGCCACTCCAGAGCTTGAACTGTCCGAGATCTTGGTACCGAACGGCAACATCACGAGCGCGGAGCCGTCACCTCGGACACCACCGATCCGCGTAGTCATTGACCCTATCGTGAGCCGTCTCAGCGAGCAGAGTACGCGATCGGAGGACGGTAGGACCTTCTGGCATAGTGATACGGACAATGAAGCGGACGGCCTCAAACGCCTAGACTCCCAGATCGTTAATGCTCCAACGGCTATCAGCAAGTCGATCCCAGAAGAGCCTGCTTCACAGGATCCGGGACTGAATCAGCACAGTGTGCAATCCAGTGATGAGGAGGACGAGGCCGATGAAGTCTTCCTCCCGAGCCTAAGGGATGTAAATGGCCGAACCTCACCATTCATCTTCGAGCAGCCTACCATTTACGCCCGACACCAGACACCTCAGTCCAGACAAACGAGAACGCAATCAACAGCGTCCCGCAAGATCTCCGTGGCTGCCGGCTCGTCCTCCACAACTGCACCGCCTCCAACCCTACCGACGTCCCCTATCGCAGCCGAAAGATCGCCTCGACCACCAACAGCCGCCACCGCGGGCTCTGCAACAGCGGCCTACCGCAAGACATCTCTGTCTCCGATCCGCAGCATCAGCAACGCGCCGTCGTTGGCGCCCAGCGAGATGTCGGCGCAGTGGAAGATGTCACCGAAAGAGCGCCTGGGCCTGGGCAGTAAGATGGTCAGGCGCGGAGGCGCCGATGTCCTTCCCTGGGAGCACGACGAGGGTCCTGCGAATGAGAAAGTCGTGAAGAGGCAGAGCGGCGTGCAGGAGATCCTGGACGCGACCAGGATGAAACGTATGAGTCTACGATTCAGTAAGAAATGAGACGGCCATGTTGTCGATGATGTAGGCCATGATAGTGCAGAGAAAGCTGCCCGGTATGCATAGATGTATGAAGTGAGGTCCAAAGTCGGTCGCACCTTCCTACAACGATGAACGGCAGCACCCGGATCATCCGCGATCCACCAACTGCCACACCTTCACTTTCAGCGTGAACAGTCCATCCACATCGCGACGTCAACGGATTGCACCGTCGGACGTGCCCTCGACGGTGATGGCGATGGACGAGATGGCGCCGGATATCTCCAGGAATGGCGCCAAACGCAGCGTCAGTGACGAGTTGCGCAGACAGTGTCGTAGTACGTCCTCTTGCTGATCCATCTGCAGACACCTCACGCACGACAACCTTCCGAACTCCCTCAGTCACTTCTACTACGCCTACCGCCTGAGCTCCGTAACCACATCTACGAATACGTACTGATAGTCGAGACCCCGATCAGTCGAAACCTACCGCCTCGTTCCTGGTGGGGAACAGAGGCTCATATTCTGCGGCAGTTTGCCACCGCGGTGCGCCAGCCGCCACTCACCCGGACATGCAGAGTCATACGCTCGGAGACGATCCCCATCTTCTACGGCGCCAACACCTTCGAAGGCCCCTATGGCGCCAGGATGGCATGGCTCGCTGCCATAGGTGTCAGGAATCATCAACCGCGGCGGGGAGTTGGGATCCACACCGCTGGGCCTTCTGTCCTGGGTCCGGGCAGCTGCAGCGCTTTGCTAGATCGGGCTCGCCTTCGGTATAAACTCGAACGCGGCGCCAGTCATGGCACTGTGGCCGTCAGCTTCAAATGAGAGCCGCAGCCGGTTGCGAGGGCGAATGGTGGCCTGTCTGCGGAGTGCAAGAACAGCAACTTGTAGTGTGCTAAGAGTGTGCTGTGGGAGGTGGAGGCCACTCACATCCGGCGAGTCGATGGCCGGCGCACTCGCCAGCGTTTAGAAGACGGTGTGAGCACAGCAGGACCCTCGCTGCACAGAGCGGCAGTCACAAAGGAAGGCCTAATGGGCCCATTCACTATCACAGTCAAACGTGAACACAAAACACGATATGCCATCAAACGCTAAAGCATATTTACAAAACCCCCTCTCCATTCCTCACATCGCCTGCCCGACTAGTACTTCCGCGCAAACGGCGGCACAGCCTTGCACTCCGCCTCATCGAGCGTGTTGGGGTTCACCGCGCGGTACCCGATCTCCGTCTTGCCCTGCGGCTCCTTCTGCCACGTGAGCGTGTGCTTCATCCAGTCCTTGTCGTCACGGTCCGGGAAGTCTTCGCGGGCGTGTGCGCCTATGATGAGGTCAGTACATGCAGCTAGGACATCCTCTTCGGTCAGGACTCACCTCGCGATTCCTTCCGGTTGGCGGCCGCCTCTGCGGTCTGCACCGCGCACGTTAACAAATTCCGCAGCTCTAGAGACTCCACCAAGTCCGAGTTCCAGATCATGCTGCGGTCCTTGGTCCCGACCTGGTTCCACATCTGATCCACATCCCGGATCTTCTTCACGCCCTCATCGAGCGACGACTGCGTCCGGAACACCGAGACATCGGTCTGCATGACCTTCTGCATGGCACTGCGGATCTCGTGCGTGCTCTTGGGCCCGTCCGCCGTGCGCACGTGATCGATAGCCTGAATGCCCTCTGCTCCCGCATCAGCGGCGATGGGGTCGTGCTTCTGGCCCGGGGTGAAGTTATCCCGGATAGTGTGGCTCACGGCGCGGCCGAAAACGACCAAGTCGAGGAGGGAGTTGGCGCCCAGGCGGTTGGCGCCGTGGACAGAGACACAGGCGGCTTCACCGCAGGCGAAGAGGCCGGGCACGACGTGGTCTTGGCCGTCGGGGGTCTGCGTGACGACTTCGCCGGTGTACTTCGTGGGGATACCACCCATGTTGTAGTGGACGGTGGGCAGGACGGGGATGGGCTGTTTGCGAACGTCGACGCCGGCGAAGATCGAGGCCGTCTCGGAGATACCCGGCAGGCGCTCGTGCAGGACTTCTGGCGGCAGGTGGGAGAGCTGGAGGTAAATGTGGTCCTTGTCGGGTCCTACGCCGCGGCCTTCGCGGATCTCCATTGTCATGGATCGTGAGACGACATCGCGAGAGGCGAGATCCTTGGCGGTTGGCGCGTAGCGTTCCATGAATCGCTCACCTTCGCTGTTCAGCAGGTACCCGCCCTCACCACGCGAGCCCTCGGTGATGAGGCAGCCAGCGCCGTAGATGCCAGTGGGATGGAACTGCACGAACTCCATATCCTGGTTAGGAAGCCCTGCACGCGCAACCATGGCCATGCCGTCGCCTGTGCAAGTGTGCGCAGAAGTGCAGGAGAAGTATGCGCGGCCGTAGCCTCCTGTGGCGAGGACAGTGTTGTGGGAGCGGAAACGGTGGAGCGTGCCGTCCTCCTGGTTGTAGGCGATGACACCCTTGCAGGCGCCATCCTCCATGATCAGGTCGACCGCGAAGAATTCGATAAAGTAGTTGGTGTTGTGGCGCAAGCTCTGGCCGTAGAGCGTGTGCAGGAGAGCATGGCCAGTCCGGTCAGCAGCGGCGCAGCACCGGTATGCTTGCCCACCCTTGCCATACTTCTGTGACTGACCACCGAAGGCTCGCTGGTAGATCTTACCGTCCTCTGTGCGAGAGAAGGGGCAGCCGTAATTCTCGAGCTCAATGACGGACTGCGGCGCCTCGCGGGTCATATAGTGGATGGCGTCCTGGTCGCCGAGCCAGTCCGAGCCCTTGACCGTGTCGTACATGTGCCATCTCCAGTCGTCCTCGTGCATATTGCCGAGAGCAGCATTGATACCGCCCTGGGCCGCCACCGTATGACTCCGCGTCGGGAAGAGCTTGGATATGCACGCCGTGTTGAAGCCCGCCTCTGCCAAGCCGAACGCGGCTCGCAGACCAGCACCTCCGGCTCCGACCACGAGGGCGTCGTACTCGTGCTCGATCACGGGATACTTGTTGGAGAGGAGAGGCGACGCCTCCCGTGCTCGTAGCGGGCCATTGGGCGTAATGATGCGCTGGGCGGCGGGCGTACGAGAGAAGTTGCGTCGCTGCTGGAGTTGGCGGGCGAGGCTGCTGCGTGGCGCACCAAAGCGCCGCATCGTGGATGGCAGCATGATCGTTATTGTGCACAGCAGTTGAGGGGGAGCGGAGAGAGGTGTATATGCGGTCGTGGCGGACGGAAACGAAGGCTCGAAGCCGTGTCGATGATGGCGTCGATCTGTGGCGGAGATACCCGTTCCGCTCTCATTCGAAGAGCTCTCATTGGCGGGAACACCGCATGTCACCTCGGCACTTTCGAGAGACCGATCTCGCTCGTACCTCCACGTACTTGGTGGTTGTTGTTGTTGCCGAGAGCGTGACCATTGGCACGACGACTTGATCAATCTGAGGATGTAGCTGTTGGTGAAGGACGAAGCGGCGATTGAAGTGGTCCACTGTGTATAGGCCGGGCTGCTCACAGGAACGACCGCACCGGTCATGGCCCCCAGCGATGGCGATATCACGGCCTGTCGCGTTCACCAGCTCCAAGGTGGGACTTAGAGGCTCACTTCGTGCGTGCTGGGAGGAACATCCCGGGATGCGCCAGGCAAGATCTACTCTGGGCAAGGCCAGATGGTGAACTCCGGTATCAGCCCAGAAATTGCCACATGCCTCCTAAGCTACAAGAGCGAAGAACAGCCGCGACTCCAAGTTTCCCCGTCGGTCTCGGGTCCAAGGTAACTCTTGCGTCCGTCATTGAACCTTGGAGGTCGCAGATGGGAATCTGGCAAAGAGCGCACGTGCAAGGCTTGTTGTCGGTGCAGTCAAACAGGAAGGATCGGGTCCAATGCACCGGGCAAGCGTGGTGCGGCTGTGGGAAAGAGTAGCATGATCGGATACTCAGATACGCGGATCGCGTCTGCTATGCTATGCTGGGCCATGCAGCATTAAAGGGAACGAAAGGTCGAGGCACATGATTACTTTGAGAAACCTCGAGCAGGCACATGCCACAGATCTCCCAGGACCTCCGCAACGTTTCGTGCCTGCCATAAGTAATGCAGCTGCTCAGCACAAAAGTGGAGTAGGAGGGAAGCTTGCATGCGAAATCGATAAGTTCTTGTCGCCTTCTCCCGTCCGGACCTCCATCCTCGACTCTCGCACACACACCAAATCTCGTCTCTCCTACCGGGATGGTCGCCTTGGGCAGCATAGTGGCGGCAGCGTCTTCGCTGGCCGTCACGCTTTACAATGCGGTTCCGTCTAGTGATGTCAGGGCGTACATCATGGCTCACGACCCAAATGGCATGTTTTCGTGTCCGTCAAGCGCTTTCAGCGGCTGCTCAAGATGATGGCAACAGCCTGGGCAAGTCCTTGTGTCGCGGAGAGGTCGCTAACGGGTGCCCAGGCGCGCTTCGCATGCTGGCCCAGGACAACACCTGGATCGATCCGTGCGCCTACCGGACTGGTGCGCCAGGCGTACAGCAGGTCCCGTCTGGTGTCATCACGCACCATCTCGGTGCGCAAGGCTCATGGTCCAGCCTTGACCTGCCCGTCCCGGTGAGCAGCGGACGAATGTACTTCGTCACGGACGGCGAGCTGGAGTTCGCCACGATCGGACCACCCACCGATAACACCTGTGCGATCCAGGAGCCATCTGGTCTGAACCCAAGCATGCCCAGTGCGCAACGCAGCTGGGGCTTCATGGAATTCTCGTACCGCGGCAACGAGCTGTACGTGAACCCGACGCTTGTGGACTTCGTCGGGACGCCGCTGTCGGTGAGACTGGAGACGTCCGATGGCAATCTCGACGCCAAAGGATTGCCAGCCGACATCGTCCAGCTGATGTGCGATGGTCTTGCCGCGAAGGCGAGAGACGAACCGGGCGTTCAGTGGGACAAGCTCTGCATGAAGCGGCCGGATGGAAGTGCTCTGCGGGTCCTCTCGCCGTCTCACTACAAGGAGGCGGACGCCCCGATGCTGGACACCTACTGGGAGCAGCACGTGGAGGCCGTCTGGGACTCCTACCGAAGCAGACCTCTGACTGTCGAGACTCAGGGCGAGCACGGCTCCGTCCAGTGTCAAGTCCGCGGTGACGTGCTCTTTTGCGGCGGTGAGACCTTCGCCAAGCCCTGCTCGTCTGACATCTTCGGCTGCAACTCCGGTCCCTTTGCGAATGCGGGCACATCTCTCCATCGAGCCGTCGCGTCTCGGCTGTGTGCAGCTTTCCACCGTTCGACGCTGCTTATCGCGGGTGGAGACAAGCAGCCCTGTGGCGGCCGCGACAAGTACTATACCACCACGCCAAGCAACTGGTACTCGGCCCTTGTCCATGCGCACGCCATCGACGGCCATGGCTACGCCTTCCCATACGACGACATCACGGCGTCCGGCAGGCAGGATCTGAGCGGCACTTTGTCGCATACGGATCCGCAGAAGCTGGTCATCGGGATTGGTGGGCCGCTGCCAGCTTGAGAGAAGATCGCTCTCACGGTCGCCGAAGCTGGCTTGAGATGTCGCATCGCACGTCAGCAGCTCATGGTGCTGCGAGGTCCCGCGGAGACGCGTGTGCCCGTGCTGCGCTCTCGCCGGTAGCGGCCTTGGCTCCTGGACTTGCACAGCAGACCGGTCGCTCGACGAGCCCAGCAATACGCACGAAGCCTGGATCCGTCTCAGCAGTCGGTTGCGGATGTGGGGCTGGCCATCGTTGTCGGTCGAACCTTCGAGACCTGTCGGCTCAGTCCTATTCGATCGAGAGGTGTTGCCCACTGAGCCAATGCCGCGCGCCGCCACGGGCAGGTTGGCCAAAAAGTCGTCCAAGCTAGCGAAGGCGTGATCGATACACGACATGACCATGCACCTCGCTGGTGGTCCGATCATACGCTGAGGATGTATTCCAGAGCAGCCCGCCCGAGGGCTAGACACTCAAGCTGGCACTCCTCATATCTTGCTTGGCCATGAGATGAGTCAACGGTCCGCCCGCAACTTCATCGCTCTCCGCATCCATGTCGCTCATGCTGTATGTGATAGGCCAGCCCGTGAGAGTGTCCTCGTACCGAGTCCAGACCCAGGAACGGACGGCCTCGACGGGCTTGTTGCGGAAGGACGTCCTGCCCATCAGCGCGCCCCATACCATGCTCAACGGGTTGACCAAGCCGAAGCCGTCTTGCCAGCACATCAAGATGCTCATGACCAGGCGTTCCTGCTCGCTGTCCAGCTTCCCAGCATCGAAGAGGCGGCTTGCGTCGGAGCCATCAGTACTATTGTCGTTCATAGTATGCAGCACCATGCAAAGCTTGATGATCATGAGCTTTGTTGCCCAGTACAGAAGCAGAGTCTCCTTCTCGTACACGGACCTGAACTCGAAAGAGTAGGGCATGATCGGCTTGTCGACGATGTCCCTAGTCGCCTTCAGCGTAACGTGGTGCAGCAACTCGTTCTCCGCGCCCTCATCTTTGAGCGCCAGGATGTCGTTCGCCAACGATGTCGCCTTGGACAACAGCCGACCTTGATTGCTGCCGTACTGGCGAAGAGATCGTACGTTTGCGATGAGACCTGGCATGCGTATCGTACCCTGATTCGCCAGTTTCCTCAGCCTTATCGTGCTTTCGGCCACGGGCTCTGGCGTGGCCGGGTCGAAGTCCAACCAGTATGGGTCATCAAATGGAGATGCTGTGCCCTTGTATAAAGGGCCCTGTAAAGTACCATGATTATTTCCATACAGTACTGCCCGGGTCAGAGGGGTGACTGGAAATGACCGCGGTCGCGCAAGGAGGATCGCACTGCTGCCGCCCGCGTGGGAGAAATAGGAGTGCGGCTGGTCCTAGGCTCAAAGGGTCAGCGTGCAAGTCAAGCCTAGAATGGTAATTTGTGAGGCAAGAGTCAGTCTGCCGCGCCGCGACCAATGTTAGAGGGAGAGAAGATGGGCACCTAGGAAAAGTCGATATGCCGCCGTGATAAAAGACTCGATAGGGTACGTACTACTACTCAGTCAGCGCTGAATCTTTGCCATCTTCCGCATGTAGCCCCCGAGGCTTGCCTTTCATTATGCCCTCATACAGGTAAACAAGGCCTGCAGCAACCAAGGCGGAGTCCGACAAGTCCAACGACGTCCGCAAGGCATTGATGGCAGTAAGGTACGAGCTATCGCACCGGGCGAGTGCGGTTGGGGTGCCCGGCGTAGCGCAGAGCTTGTGGGCCTTGTTCACCGCCCGGGCGGCAGCATCGGTTGCGGGACTGGTGCCCAGCATGGACGGGACGAACGCATACCAGGAGTCCGTCAAGTTCAAGGCCGAGAGCGTCCACACGAGCTCCGCGCCAAGCAGCGCATCTGCAGAGCTCGGGATGCGGTGGATGTTCGGCTTGGGCTCCTCTCTTCGGGCAATGAGCCCGATGAAACCCTTTCTGGACGCACTTCACCTGAACTTAGTGGCTGTCTTGTCGCTGGATAGAGAGCTGACCCGAATCACATACAGAGGTATACATGTATTAGGCGCGAGTCGTCGCGGCTTGCGCGGCGCCGAAGGCCGCCTGATTGGTAGTGCTGCTGGTCTTGCAGGAGCCTTTCCAGCCGCAGGATCACCAGGCTTGGGTGCTTCCATTTCGTCATGCGGTTGCTCCATGTCCACAAACCCGGGTCATCGGGATCCCTGGCCTGCAGAAGAGCTGGAGTCGTCTCGCATGGAGGACTAATCGCAGCAATGTCGCGTGCGTGTCGCGATGGTGAAGTGGTGGTGCAGGGCCAGTCAGAGTCCGCCTGGCGAGTCTCGTAGGGCTGATGGCCTGCTTGAGTATCGTTGATTTGCTGCACTGAGACGCCACGGGTGGTTTCGTTTATCATGGTTCGCTTGCGATACGATGTTTGAACGTGCCCAGGAGCCCTCCGTGAGATGATTTTTTACAAACGATACCCCCACGGCCTCAAGGCTGATCCATGATCCAGCTGCATCGATGCAGGATGCAGAGTTAGCATTGCGCACTCGCATCGGGACGAAGTTGTAGGCGACGTAACGTTCATATTGCTGGCAATCTCACTGCTGACCAAGAACTTCTCGTTTGCTCATTGGCTGCCACGAGGGGGCCAAAATGGCACAATCTATATACATGTATGCACATACAAGTGAACATTTCATTGCACCTTCCTCAACGCTCACTCACGGACGAGAAGCTTCGTCTGATATATGGGAGGCCAGGGTCTAGATGTCGACATGGACGTGCGTAGCTTCTGCGGGTCTCCGCCCAGCTGTTGCGACGTCCTTCAACTAGGACCCAGTGTGCTGTACACACCCGCACGATCTTCCCGTCTCGGCATCGCGACGCGTCGATACAGCGCAGCTGCTCGACCAACGTCTTGAGGACAGCATGCCAGGCCAGCACCTACACGAGCCCCCATTACAACAGGCTGCCTTGCAGTCACCGCTGCTTCTCAACCGCCTTTCGGAGCTTCGCAATCACGTCTCTCGGATCCTGAGCCCCAAAGACTGCGCTCCCAGCTACAATCACGTTGGCGCCAGCATCGGCTGCGGTGCCGATAGTCTTCTCCGACAGACCGCCATCAACCTCAATGTTGAGGTCGGGGTATCTCTTCCGCAATGCTTCCACCTTGGGCATCATATCAGCCATGAATTTCTGGCCGCCGAAGCCCGGTTCAACGGTCATTATGAGAGCCATCTGGACGTCATCAGCATGTGAGCAACGCTGATATGGGGAGTCCCGCTCACATCCGGCACCTCGTCCTTTTCGCTGTTGTCCAGTAGCTCGTACAGCACGCTGACGTCCGTCTTGGGCTTGATGGCTACACCAGCCCGCATCCCTTGGCCATGGATGTACTTTACTAATTCCTTTGGGCTCGTTTTCTTGTCGCTCTGAGTCTCCGGCGACTCCGCAGCAGTGGAGTCCATCGCAGCTTCATAGTGGAAGCAGTAAAGATCACATCCGGCCTTTTGAAAGTCCTTCACCCATCTCTTCGGCTACTGCGCTTGTCAGCGCCTGCCTCCTTACCATCTAGCTCGTTGGCTGCTGTCCCACCTCACTGATCATCATGTGGCAGTCGAACGTGCCCTTGCCAAAGGCCTCTTTCGGCCGGTCTACGTGCGACCTGATCTTCGTGACCACCGGTGCGCCGAATGTGATGTTGGGTACGAAGTGGCCATCCATGATGTCGACATGTAACCAGTCTGCGCCATGGCCTATGGTATCCGAGCATTCCTTTCCCAGAGCCCCGAAGTCTGCGCTGAGTATGGAGGGGGCTATGATGGCGGGTGGAGCCATCTTGGCGAGTATTGTTGGCAGGACAGTTACAATATCTCTGGTGGAGTGAACAGATCAGAAACATTCACCTCGACGACATTCAACGCACGGACCTCATATCTGAGCTCGTCACGTGCGGCTCCCCTGCCGGCGACTTCCGAGATCATCTCTGCAACGTCGCGTGCATTGACAATCCTACGCCGTTCCAACGCAGGCACGCTATCGACCTCATGCCGAACGAAGTCCATCAGAGCCTTCTGGAAGCGCAAGACGCTGGTCACGAGACACGCTTGATGAGGATGTCGCCAGTGTTGCCGTGTACCGCGACTCGCGCATCCCATTGGCTGAAGCAACAAGCGCCCATCTGACACCGCATGAACGCCCGGCGCTTCCTCTCATCCACCCAAGCAGATCTCAGCGTCCTTCGCGCCCACGGCTCGATGACCCGGTCCCTCGACCCTTTTGAGTCTCCGGGATTCATGCAAGTCATTGCCAAGATGAGAGGGAGCGGCCATTTGGTAAGAGGCCAACCAGGCCGACCGGTTCACGATGAGGCTCTTCGGTAGCGCCAGCCTTGACCACGTTGACGTCCCCGATCAGTCTCCTTCTTGCTAGCCGCCTTGCACAGCTGCTCGACTCCACTGGGCGCCAACCAGGCCGCTGCATAGTATGACTTCTGCCTGCTTACCCGGCCTTCTTGGTCCTCCTCTCTGCACCTTCTGTACTGCTGGACGTGTGTTTTCTTGCTCTCATTCCTTCTTTTCGTTCCGCTTGTTGGTTCATGCTTCGTTGATCGAGGCCTGTACATTTTCGTATCCGCTGGTCGGCCAAACAATCATTGAAGGAAAGCAGTGCCCGAACGACCGAGACACAAGTCTACAAGATGGCCACCAACACACTACCATCGAGCGCATATGTACCCGCGCTGGAACGCGGAAGCCTACGTAACACCGTCATTGAAGACCTACCACAGGTGTCCGTTCGACGAGCACCGCCACAGAGGCTCCAGGAACGACCGAAGATCATCTCGCCAATGAGTGATGACTTTCCGACCCCGAAAGCAAACACATGCTATATGCCGGTCAAGGCAGTGCCAGAAAGTCCGGCAACCTCCGACACGCAATCAGACGATGACTCCCTATGGAGCAAGCGCAGCTCAAACTCGGACTTTGATGAGCTGTACGACCTCAGCGACAGCGAAGTCGATGACTTGCCCATCAAGCTCTCCGGCTCTGTCAAGAAGCGCGTCAACGCAGGACGACCAGAGCGGTATCCCTCTCTCGTGATTCCGTCGCCCAGCGAATGGCCTACCATCGATAAGCTCAGGTCCACCACGGCGATGTCTCCACCTACGCAGATAGTGCTGTCGCCCGCGGTCCGTTCGCAGATGCAGCAGCGATCTCTGCGCGTGCCGAGCTCATCGACCGCACCTTCTCTCGATGGCAGCCTCACGTCCGAGGAGCTTGCCATGTCCAGCTGTCCCTCGACGCCGGATCTCCAGCAGCATGCATCGGAGGACGCCGACTGGGAGGTGCCAGTCCAGCTTGATCCCTCCGCGTACTACTTGCTCCAGCACATCTCACCCAAGGAAGAGCATGACCAATTGGAGACCGTGTTGGAGGTTCCCGAAGAAGCCATGGCTGAGATGAGGGAGATTGTCGAATCGCCACCCCTTACGAGCCGCCTGCTGGGCATCGACACAAAGAACCTCCAGCCCGTCAAGGAGAGGTGTGCCAGTGATGCTGATGACGAGTTCTCGGCACTCTCGGTGCCATCGCCAGGAGGCTTCTTCGCCTCTCTAGACTCTTCGATCAGACGGACTTGGTCAGGTGCGTCTCCGGCCCCGACTACCGGCGTCGCCACAGAATTCTACGGCGTACCTTTCAGGCAGGAGCGCGAGTCCGCCTTGACGACCAGCACTGCCGCCTCTTTCTACGGCGTGCCATGGCGATCTTCGTCTGCAGACACTGTCGAGCAGACGATTTCTATAGCTTCGCCTAAAAGCGATCAGCACCCGATCACGGCTCGCAAGATCGTCTTCTCGCCCACGGATGTCATCACCGAGGTCGACGAGGTCGACGAAAGCTACAATGCTACGCTGGAAGAGTCCGCGGCGGTCAACATGAGTCGCACACAGCTCTGGCTCCACGCGCAGACCGACTACATGAAGGCAGTGTGCGAGGACGACTCTGTCCTTGAAAGCTTCAAGCAGCTCGAGGATGCCGTGCCCATGACACCCATCGAGAGCTCCCCCATCCCGTCTGACTCTTCTCCAAGCAAGAAGTCCGTTCGCTTCGCGGACGCCATCGGACAAGCGAAGACGCCATTCAAGGCTGAGCCGGCGAAACGCATCTCACCGATCCACGACGGCACTTTCTGGCAAGGCTGGCGCCATGCCAAACGCTCCCAACGCGCCCGTGATGTGTTCCAGCACCGACAAGAGCGTGCCGAAGCGGAGCACGTCAGGCGGACGAGCTGTACGAAGGATCACGTTCAACAGCTGCAAGGTATCTACGAGATCACTACTGCAGATCGTCCGGCTCCCTCAAGACCTGTATCATCGTTCCTGCCCGCGACCACCGAGGACGAGAAGGTCGAGATCATTGCCCGTGCGGAGCGTGAGAGACAAGCTCTGCATCAGTTGCAATCTTCGGCCTGGGCGCTGTCTGCACAGAAAGAAGTCCAGGGTGGACGCTTACTGACCAGCCCAATCGTGTCATCTTTCAAGTCACGCCACGACGTGCAGATCTTGGACCTCGCCGGACAGCCGCACTGCGGGTGGGCATGGACCGTAGCTGCCGAGCATCCCGACGCCGAGGTCTACACCACCGTATCGTCCGATGCTGAAGCGCATGTCGCCGAGTCCTCGCTCGATGGGCCCGACAACCACTTCGTCGTGGCCGCGCCGAGGCCCTGGGAGCTTCCCTTCGAAGACAATACCTTCGACGTCGTCTCCGCTCGCAACTTGTACGCCTACCTCAAGATCACGTGGCCCAAGGGCCAGGCAGCTGACGAGTGGGACTTGACTCTGCGGGAGTGCCTCCGCGTCGTCAAGCCCGGAGGCTACCTCGAGTTCGACCTCCTGGACGCGGAACTGGTTCATCCCGACCAGGCCGGTCAGGCACTCGGCGTGGAGTTCGCGTTCAACTTGAAGACTCGCGGCTACGACGCATCTGCCGGCAAGAGCTTCCTGCCGCGCCTGAAGCGAGCGGGCTTTGGCGATATCAAGCGCGCGTGGATGGTTCTGCCCGTTGCGGACGTGCTGCCGCGGTGGACCGACAGCGGCAAGACGCCGAGCAGTGGCTCCAGCGCCGCGACCGTCATGCCAGGGCAGGCGCAACAGGACTACTTCGGCCCCGATGCGGCGCAGCGCGTCATCGGCGCGGACGGCAGTGTCGGGTACTACGAGGCACCCGTCACCGGCAGCACAAGGGACGTCCGAGCCATGACCGGGCTCATCGGTGCGCGGACATGGGAACAGTGGATGTTGAAGCTCAACGGCGAGATGGGCCGCAGCGAGGCGCGGTGTCTGGAGGGCGTGGCCAAGGCTCTCGAGGAGGGCGGCAAGGGCAACGCGGGCTGGAGGTGTTTGGTTGGCTGGGCGAGGAAGCCATGCTAGAGCGCTGCGACGAGGGTGTTGCTGTGGTTTTGGAGCGCGTATACCATGTAATAATGATTGACTGTCCTTGAAATCCAACTATACTTCACTTCACTACCTCATCGCCGCCAAGCCTGTCCCTGCACGTGACTTTGTTCTTGCACTCACTTCCGATTGACATGGGCAACGTCTTTCACCTCGATCAAAGCGTCATGTCACCACCATTGCGATAACACCTCGACATCCTTGAGACCTCGCCATGCTGTTTTTCAGCTTCTTCAAGACGCTCGTCAACCACGAAGTGACCGTCGAGCTCAAGAACGACATCTCCATCCGAGGCACATTGAAGAGCGTGGATCAGTACCTGAACATCAAGCTGGATGACATCTCCGTGGTGGAGGAACTGAAGTATCCGCATCTGGTAGGTCACCTAGGAAGCCATGTTTGGCAGGAAGACGGCGGCCGCAGCGCACAAGACACGATGTTTGCGCAGCAAATTTCTCTCAGGGAGGCGCAGAGGCACAAAGGCGCAATACGGGGCTCAACAGGAGCACGAAGCAGCGCATGAGGAGCTGGCTGACGGGTCGGTGTCGCAGAGCTCGGTCAAGAACGTCTTCATCCGGGGCAGCGTGGTCCGCTATGTGCACCTGCCCGCGGCGGCCGTTGACACGCCTTTGTTGGAGGATGCGACGAGGAGAGGTACGCGTGCGACGCGCCAACCTTCCGATACGGCATGGGCTGACTTGTTGTGCGATGGGCAGAGGCATCACAGGCCGTAGCGAAGGCCAAGCAAGGCTGAAGCTGTGCTGCGTGCGCAGACTGAAGCAAACAATAATGCGTAGCAACACGAGAGGCCGTCGAAGCCCCAAGGGCAGAGGGACAGACTGCCACGAGACCGTGCTCAAGCCACGGCAGAGCGTCTGCACCAGACCGTGAGACCTCACACGGAGACGGCCTGGGACGATGGCGGAAATCTGTCTATGACCCATCAAGACTCGCGCTCGACCAGCTGCAGTATGTAGTCTGAGTTTACCATGTTCTGGTTCCGTTAAACAGAGAGAAGCTACCAATCGCGCCGCCTACCCGTCTCGACCAGCCTCAATCAACTCCGGGTCCTCTTCCGCAAGTCGACGTTCCGTGTCTCAGCATGTCCCACGTGTCACCGACCCGTCCCGCATTGACACGGCGCACAAAGGTCCTCGAGCAAGGTACAGCCGTCCAGCTGCAAGGTACCGCGAGCGCAATCTCCCGCACATGCAATACAAGAACGTGCATCTGGTAACGTCACCAAACAATCCCCGACACCATGATGTCAGTCTCGTATCCGCCGGTCGAGTGCTACTGGTGCTGGCACAGAGTGGTCTTGCGCAGGCACCGTATCACCCTTGTGACGAGCGTGTGCAAAGGAAGCGACGCGGCGACGGCGGTAGACGGGAGTAGCATGCGCATCATATAACAGCAAGCCCCCAGCCTCGAGTCACCCAGACACCCACGCACTTCTCCACCATGCGCACCTTCAGCATCGCCGCCGCCGGCCTCCTGGCCATCGCCTCCTCCGCCACCGCCTCCAACTACATCGTGCGCCACACCATCGCATCCTCTTCTGGTGCCCAGCAAGACTGCTCACTGACGAGAATAGGTCCGCAACTACTGCGACACAACCATGTACCTCACCTTCGCCAACCCCGCCTCGACGCAGACCGACCTCGCGCTCCCCTCAGGCCTCGCCTTCCTCTCCGCCATCGAAGGCGAGGGCAACGCCGTCGTCGTCACGAACCAGCCGAACCAATACTGGTCCGCCGGCGGCTGGAAAGCGGTCTTCGGGACCAGCGCCAAGGACGCGACGCTCTGGTGGAGTCTGAGCGCCGTGAACGGCGACCCGATCGCGCCGGGGACGGTCAACGTGACGTCCAGCGGCGCGACGGAGGATGTCTGCGGGCACGCGACCGACTACGTGTCCGGGGTGAAGCAGTGCCCGGATACCGGGGTGACGCTGGTGTGGGACCTGTGCTCGGACAATGCGTAGGAGGGTGTAGGCTGCTCTGCTCGCTCGCAAGGAACGAGCGTGCGCTGACGCTGCGTCCAGGCTTTCTGTCGCCGACGCCCGATCGTTGTCGAGGCGTGGAGAGGCGGCAATATCGATGCGCAGGACTGGAGACGCCGCAGTGAAGTTGTCCGGCAGTAATCCCGGAGTATCTACTTCGCTACGAATTCATATCAATTCCTGTCGATTTCAATCAACAAGAGCAGCATGCCCTGATGCTGGCAAACGCCCTGCAAGCTACATCTGGCACTGAGCTTCGTCCAAGGTTGTAGAAGATCTGTGAAGGCCCGCATGTCCTCCCGCTGTGATCTGCAGGGCATGCTGCAGGCCAGTAGCCATCAGTGCACCGTAGCGTGTTCGCTGGCGACTCTAACTCGCTCCGGTTTGGTAGATTGGCTCATGTAGACGTTGGGCAGAGAAGAGAAGTCGTCTGCGTAAACGTCGCGTTCCTAGATGCTCCGATGCAGGCTTGGTGCCACTCGATGAGCCAATGGCACACAGGTTCCTGTTCAGTCAGCCCAGACGTTACAGTATTAGCACGCAGCAACGAGTCTCGGCACAACACCACTCCCAGCAATCCCATCGGCGCCAATCAAATTGCAATACCGAATCACCATCCTACACGTCCCACAGATCAGCAAGCAAGTCAACCCATCACCTACGCAGTTGATCAATCAAGCCTCAGACCTCCCTACAGCCTGCTCGCGCACCACCGCATCACCCCTACGGCACAACCAAGTGTATGAGAGTAGAGGGTACAGGCCTAGGGCCCTGGGAGAGAACATCTCTCATTGCGTCGTCTGTTTCTAAGCCGTCTGCTGCCGTTTACTGCCCGTTGCCGGAACAAACCACCCCAGCACCCCAATCGCGCCGCGCTGAAAGGGACAGCAGGAAATGCCGCGTTGGTAAGTAAGTCATCGCTCGCTCGCTCGCTCGCTCGCCGATAACGCTTGCCGAAAAGGGGGTATCGTGTACCAGGAATCAGAGTTTCGCAACGATGTAAAGCCGGGGCCGCGGAACGCCGCGCTCGGAATGAAAAGATGATGTTGCTTGCCACGCCGTAGGAGAACCGTGTCGCAGAGGTGGTGTGCTGTGCTTGCTTCAAGCCGACTCGGCGGCGCAGAAGGCCTCGGAGTCCGTGACGAAGCCCATGTTGGTCGCGACGTTGTAGTCGCAGACCTCCTTGGCGCCCATGACGGTCGTCATGGTGCCCGCGCAGTCGCCGACGAGGATGCAGTCCCAGCCCCAGCTGTAGGCGTCGGTCAGCGTGCCGAGCAGGCACTGGTCCGTGTTGACGCCGGCGAAGAGCAGCGTCTTCTTGCCGCTGGCGCGCAGCCACTTGTGGAAGGGCAGCTCGGGGGACCAGAGGCCCGACATGCGCGCCTTGTCGAAGCGCACATCGGTGTCCGTCATGATGTCCTTGAGGGGCTCGTAGATGTCCGCATTCCACGTCCCCTGCACCAGGCATCTTTCGCCTCCTTGCTCGGCCGGGAGCCTGGCGCCGAGGCCGACGTGCCAGCCGTGCCCCTTTTCGGAGGAGAGCGCTTTGTTGAACCCCCTCGTCACGGCCGGCGGCATTACTTTCAGATCGTGGTCCGTGATGCCCCAGTTCAGCCACGCGAGCTGGATGCCCACGGTGCGGCACTTCTCAATCACCTTCAGCAGGGGCGCGAGCGTCTTGATGCCCTCGCTGTGGTCGCGGAAGGAGGGGTGGATGAAGAAGTTCTGCATGTCGATGATCACCAGCAGCGTCTGCTCCGGGTCGATGACGACGCCGCGGTGGTTGCGGATGCCATCGTCGGCGTCCACGACCAGCTTACGCGGGCTGCCGCGGGAGAGGTCGAAGCGGCGGGTCGAGGGGTTGTAGTACCACTGGTCGTCGCCACCTGGGAGGACACGTCAGTATGGGGCGCTTGCTGGTGGCGGAGGGAGTAGTCAGAGGACTTGGTGTGTACCGAACGCGACGTGGTCATCTAGTGAGTGCTCGACCACGAGGGTCGGCTCCTTGGAGATGTAGTTGTTGATGTGTTCGATCTCGACGGCGGTAGGTGCCATAGACGGCGCCGCGGCCGATGATGTCTCGATCACGTAGGTGTGAAGTAAGGCTGGTTGCCTAGTGGTCGAGCGTGGGACGGTCGCGTGCTCTAGTCGGTCGTGTCGCGTGTCGCGAAGATTGGGAAGCTGCGGCGGGCGTCTGCTGTTTGTGAGTGAGGTGGCGGTCTCTTTGTCTCGGTCAGCGGACGAGATGCTAGATGCAGTGAATGGTGAGACGGTGTTGTGGCAAGGCTGAGGTGAAGGGGGAGCAGGTGGTTGAGGGTGGAAAGAAATTCTTATCTCTGCCGTGTCTGCCCTTCGCGCGCCGAGTCCAGCCCCGCAGGCCGCATCAGGCTACACCATCCCGTCCCTTCTTGCACAGATTGGTGCGAGGCCAGTCTGATGTCGCCGCGACACTCGAGGATGTCCTCGTCGTCGTGGATTTGCTGCGCAAATTGCACGTGAAGTGCTGCTCATATATGGAACAGATATATCACGATGCTGTCACAAGCAAGGTGGAGTAGTGGCGGATATTAGAGTTTGCGCTCAAGTGGGGCTCGGGTTCTGATGAATGGTAGGGCTGAGCTAGAACAGTTTACGTTCGGCGTGAGCACTGTACGAGCGCGCGAAGATCATGCCATCTGACACCGCAATCGTGGCAGACCCACGACGCCAAGACGAGTCCGTTTGCTCTAACCCGCAGGCTTCACGACAGTATAGATTGTGACGCCGCAATAGCATTGGCGCAATGTCCTCTCCTCTTCATCCCGCGGCCTGCCATGAGTCGCGACGTACTCAGCAGCGACGCCTCCAGTATACCCACATACTTCCCACTGCAGTAGCAGCCATCGCAGGATGCTCGGTCGGAGTACCGTCGCCGGGGTCCATCAGACGCCTTTGCTCCCTGATCATCAGCAGTCGGGCTTGTCAAGCAGCGCATATCGGTGCTGAGACCGGACCTCGTGTAGAGACCTGAACAAACATGCGTGCCCATAGTAGCCCGGCGCCGCGCTTGCTTTCGAGTCTTCTGGTACAGGATTCGTCCACCGTTGACATGCCCAATTCGACCACGCCTCTGGCAGCGATGGACATCGTGGCGGCGAGACAGAGCTCGGCTGAAGCAGACATCGACTCGAGTATTTTCTGGTGTACGATATTCCCGTTCCCAGCAAGCTACGGCAGGAGAGAACACTATGATTCGCTGGCGTCGAAAATCGGTAGGTGCGTGTTGCACAAAGTGCTTGGCGCGTCGATCTGCTGTCTCTCTCGTCCGAGCGGAAGTTCCACATGACACAGCGAGGTCGTGTCTCTCATCATGCAGTCCCGCGGATGCGACCAGAGCGCACAGCCTTTGTCAATCCCCCACCTCACATCCTCTTCGCCCTCTTACTCTTCCCCGGCCTCATCGCCCCCTTCCCACCCCCCTTCATTTTCTTGACCGAGTACCCGCCGCTCTCCGCCGTGCTCTGCGCATCGTTACTTTTCGCAAATCGCTTCTTGCCCCCGAACCCAAACTTCGCGTCCTTCTTCACACGCTTCCGGTTCGGCCCATCATCGTCGCCACCCCTCCGCCCACCTTCCCGACCACCAGGCTTCGCGCCCTTGGCTTTCCGCGCTGCGCGGTCGGCCTTATCCGTCGTAGCAGCGTCTTCGAGCGCGACATCGAAGAGGTCGTCTTCGTTGGCCTTGAGCTCGTTACCGCCGGAGCGTTCTACACATCACGTCAGCAACCCACTCCAAGCGTCTGCCAACAACATTCAAACATACTTCTCTTCAGCGCCCCAATCTTGTCCAGCGTCTCCCGCTTCGTCCGGTCCCGCTCCTGCAGCTTCGCGACCTGCACCGCCTTGCCGAACTTCTTCAGGTCGCGCTGCCGGCGCGCGTCGCTGCTGGCCTTCTTGCGCGCCGCCTCGTCCACCATCTTCGCCCGCACCTTGCCCATCTGCTCCTCGCTCTTCACCATCTCGGCGAAGTAGTCCGTCGGGCGGGAGAAGGGCACGCCGGCCTTCTTCAGCTGGGCGCGGGCGGCGGCGACGGCGGTCAGGGATTGCTGGTAGAAGGCCAGCTCGCGGTTGAGGTCGTCTTCGATGTCGGGGATTTCCACGGGGGTGGCGGTGGTTACTGATTGGGTGGCTGTGAAGGGGAGGTTGGCGGGGAGAGCGAAGGATTTGAGGGAGCGGAGGAGCGCGGCGGTGTTGTTGATTGTGAGGCGTTGGTAGGGTATCACGTCGCCTTTCTCTTCCGAGGCGAGGGAGTCGATGTCTGAGAGCGGGATGTCCTCCTCGACTTCCTCCTCGTCGTCGTCTTCCTCTTCTCCCGCGGCATCGCCGTTCATGCGCACCTTGTCGGGCGAAGAAGCGGCTGCCGTGTAGAAGGTCTGGTCCTCGTCCGAATCCGTCTCCGAATCGTCGTCGAACGTCTCGATGATGACTCCGCCATCGCCGTTCTCCTCGTCCCCATCCCCACTCTCCGCATCTTCGTCCGCATCCTCGCCATGGCCGCTGTCGTCCGTCTCCCAGCCGTCGGCCTCACCACTGGTCTTCCCATTCAATGCAGCCCATCTGGCAGCAATCTCTGACTTTTTCGGTCCCGTCGCATCTATCTCCAGCCCAGCATTGTCCTCTCCCGCGCCATCTACAGCGTCCTCCAGCGCTGCGACATCCACCTCGCTGCGCTGCTTCTTCGCCTTCTGCTTCTGCGCTTGCTTCTGCAGCTTCTTCTGCCGCTCCTTCGCGTGGTCCACACCCTGTTGCCGCTCCAGCGCGGCTTTCAGCTTGCGATCCTTAGGCATGTCGAGAATCTCTTGTATGGGTTGCGATGCAAATTCACATGCGAGTCGGCGAAATTTCATGAGGCTCTCGCAAGCTCCCGCGGAAGATATCCGTGGGCAGATCATTGTCACGTGCACTTACTGAACAACCACATCCCATCAATGTCTCCTCCTCCTCACCTTCAGATGTACTGATACGGTTTCGAGAAATCCAGTCTAGTCTGAACATCATAAGGACTCCCAACCGCACAGAGGATCCGAAAGGATCTCAATCGTCACTCGCCTGCACAAGTCTCAACGATCGTCGCGGTCAGGCAACGATGTCCGACAACACGACCCTCTCCTCCCAAGTCAAGAAACTCAGCATCAGCGAGAGCAATGTAGGTCTCTACTTTCTCCCCAAATCTGCGACTTGGCTTGCTGCATTGATGATGCAGCACTCAGCCAGCCACCCTCGCGAACCAAAACCTACTGACACGGTCTCACAGAGCTCAGAGACACCGCCCTCGGAACTCGTGGCGGTCGTCGACGACCTGCTGAACCAGCTGAACAGCAAGTTCAGCAATCTCTCTGGCGAGCTGATCGGCAAGCGTACGCCAGAGTCATGTTCTAATACATACGTCTACCTGTGCACAGCGCTGACGTAGACTAGTGGACGAGATGTCTCGGCGGCTAGATAGTCTGGAGGCGAACATCCAAGCCGGCAATGAGCAGGCGAGGGATGACAGCGATACGCGATGATGTGGGATGGCTTGTGGTGCTTTTGTCTTGTTAGCGTGGCGTTGGGGCGATGCCAGTTCAACGTCTATTCAAGTGGTAGTAGGACGTATCGTGGTATTCTTGTGAGCTGACAATACTGGGACCAGCTGTCTCTGGATTATGAGACGAAAGTTGGTGTGAAAAAGGACTGATGTCTACTGCCAAAGATAGGTGTTTTGCAGCTCGTAATGAGCTGTCTCGGATCCTTACTTGTCAACGTCTATGACTGAGGCGCAACGAGACATGCGCCGTGGAGTTCCCCTTCGCTGAGATAGAGGATAAGCTGCGCCTTCGCGCATTTCTATTTCGCAGACCACAGCAGCTCCGGTAGCGGCTCCCCAGCCTCAGTAAAGCCTACACGTCACCACCCACCATCCGACGCTCGCTTTCCAACGATTACATCTGATAACTACCTAGCCGCGATGGTGGATCACAACAGCGCCTTCAGTCAAGACATGCCTAACTCCAACGGTCAGTGACCCATTGCCCCACAACCAGCGAAGGCCGTCCTTCCACTGACACGATCCCAGGCCCCCCGAACGCACTCGTGCCACGGCCACGTAATATCCAAGGCTGCTTCGTCCGCATCAGCCCGACCGATCCCTGGCACGTCGCGCTCCACAACGGGGAGGTGACGCTTGGAGGCCAAGTGAGCAACATGCACGTCGCGCTCGCCGGTGGCCCCGCACCTGGCACCAGCCTGATCACTCCAAACCTTTCCCTCGTATATATCAAGCAAGTCGACAACCGAGAAGCCCTCACCCGCCAGGCAATCCTCGAGACCGTGGCCTGCGCCATCATCGCCGCAACCTGGATCGAGAACGCGCTGCCTGATGAACACGGCAGTCAATGGAAAGGCGAAGTCGCCTCCCTCCTGCGCGGCTTCCTTCTCTGCTGCTGCAGCCACGCGCAGTGGCGCGACCGCGAGCGGCTCATCGATCTCTTCGCCCGAGGCCTGCTGCGGGACCTCGACGTTTCGCCCGCGATCAAGCGCGCGCTGATGCAGAGTCGAGGGGCGGGCGGCGACGTCCCCACGCGGCTGCGGAATGCGGCCCAGCTCTTGTACGGTGCTGCGGAGGTTCTGGAGACGGTGGTCGCGCGGCAGGCGGGGGACTTGAGGTTCGTCGCGGGTCGGGTGGAGGAGTGGCGGGGGACCTTGGCTTGATGGTGCCGAGGACTTTCGGGCCCTGCCTCTCGCCATGGAACAGCTGGGCAGGAAGCACCCACCCCTCTTTAGGTGCCGTGGTGCTCCACAGGTCATTGTTCTCGGCCGACAGAGTTCTTGGGGCGGTGATCGTGAGTGGGAGTGACGAAACTCAAAATCCATATAGCTTTTAGAGACCTTCATCTGCGTTCCAGCCTACAAAAGCTATGCTTGCGGAGATCGGTCGATCTGGAGGTGAGCAGTATCTTGGTATGTGCTGATGTGTGTGGCGCTGTGCCCACTTCATAACGACCAGAGCACCAGCCTTGCTGAATCGTCCGTGCAGCACAGCTCAGCGAGTGGCTCGTATCCGGGAACGTAGGAGCCAGCGGAGATGTGTTAGGCGGCTCAGTCCACCGCCCCATCCTCGACGAACGCAGGCGACAACCCTTGCTCCAAAACCCTCCACCCGTCCCGCCAACTCCACAATCTGACCACCTTGCCGGTGATCGACGCCAGCGGCAACGCGCCAAAGATTCTCGAGTCCCGCGACCACGTCAGGTTATCGCCCACCACCCAGCAATGCCCCGCTGGGACCTGCACCATCCTGGCCCCTCTGATCGCCCCTTCCTCACTCCCTCCCGGGCCAGGCGTCCCCAGCACAACGAAGTCCCCCTCCATCCCCACCACGCGCTTCACAGCGAACTCCCCAATCTTGCTCGGGTGCCGAAAGCTGACGACGTTGCCGACGGTAATGTCGCGGCCCCGGCGGTAGTGCCGGGAGAGGACGACGAACTCGCCGGAGGAGGCGATGGTGGGCAGCATGGAGATGCCCCAGGCCGGGTCGATGTCGTAGACATGCGTGCTGAAGATGTGGAGGAGAAGGAGGCTGGCGGCACAGTAGGAGGTCGCTCTTATGGCGAGGTTGAGGGTGGATGGGGTGGATGATATCTTGGATGGAAGCTCTCGAGGAGGAGCGGTGGTGGCATGGGTGAAGATGAAGCGAGGGCGAGGTGTGAGAGGTGTGGTCGCATAACGGAGAGGGGGTAGCCGCCAGGGGTTGCAGCGGAGTAAGGGCGGCATCTCACAGTTTCCCCATGCAGCGACATCGTCTGTCACATGCAGGCAGGAAGCATGTGAAGGTAAGGTACCCCGGATCGGCGTCGCCAAGCCACATCGCGGAGAGAGCTGCGCCACCCGCGTGTTTCCACGATCACCCCCATCTGCCATATGCACGTGAGCATGAGACAACATCCTTACTAGGAGCCCATCAATATGCCGCCCAACACGCCTCCCTCATGACCAATCCCCACCATGTCCCCCGCCACGACCTTCGACTCCCTCCCTGGAACGCTCGCCTCCCCACCCTCTAGCCCGCGCCGCCGCCGCAGCCCCAAACACTGGGCTCAGCGGCTCGAGCGGTGCTGCTGTCGCACCCTCGCCTACTTCCCCCTCGTCTTCGTCTATGGCCTGACGACGTGGGCCGTGTGCGTCGAAGTCAGCGTCTCCTTCTTCGGCAAGTCCATCTCCGACAACAGCTCCTTCGCCAGCCGAGCGGGAGTGTGGGGCTGGACGAAAGCGGTAGTCGGCGTGCTGCTGTGGGGGCTGGCCAACACGAGCTATACCGTCGCCGTCTTCACTCCCCCCGGCTCGCCATCGGATGAGCGACGCGATGCTGCCCGCTCCCGCCGCAGTGGAGGCTACGCCGGCCTCCCGACCTACGAAGACGACGAGCGCGACACGGGCAGCCACTCACAGCACCCGGGCATGACGATGGTGACAGCCAAGAACAACGGCCAGCCGCGCTACTGCCAGAAATGTCAGACCCTCAAGCCCGACCGCTCCCACCACTGCTCCACCTGCCGGCAGTGCGTGCTGAAGATGGACCACCACTGCCCCTGGCTCGCGACCTGCGTCGGCCTGCACAACTACAAGCCCTTCCTCCTCTTCCTGCTTTACACCTCCCTCTTCTGCTGGGTCTGCTTCGTCGTGAGCGGCAGCTGGGTGTACGTCGAGATTATGGACGAGACGCAGATGCAGGAGGGCATGCGCGTGGTGCATACTATTCTGCTGGCGGTACTCGGAGGGATTATTGGCTTGGTCCTGTCTGGGTTCACGGGTTGGCATGTTTATTTGGCTGCGACGGGGCAGACGACCATTGAGAGTCTGGAGAAGACGCGGTACCTTTCCCCATTGCGGAAGAAGTTGGAGACGCCGTGGCAGGTGCAGGGGAGGGGCCGAGGTGACGCGAGGGAGCACACCGATCAAGGTCCCACCGAAGGGCTGATGGACCAGATCAAGGACATCCACGCCAACGCCCTCCCGTCCATCCTGCGTCCCGAAGAAGGCGAAGCGACACCGCCTGTCAACCTCTCCCGCGCCACGACCCCCGCGCCCCCATCCCAGTCCCATTCATACCCCCATTCCCCTGCAGAGGACAGCCTCCACCGCAGCTACGCTTCGATCGAGGCCCAGCGCGAACAGGACCGCTACACCGCCTACCTCGATGAGACGGACAGCGAGAAGCTGCCAAACGCCTTCGGCATGGGCTGGCGGCGCAACCTCCTGCACGTCTTCGGCGAGAGGCCGCTGTACTGGGGCTTACCCGTGTGCAACACGAGCGGCGATGGTTGGGTCTGGGAGGTGAGTCCGAAGTGGACGGAGGCACGGGAGGAGCTTGCGCGGCAGCGTGAAGCACAGCAGGCGCACGGGGCGGCAAGCTGGGACAGCGGTGCCAGTGCAACCACGCAGGCCCCTGCGTTCGAGCCCCCACGTCGGGATCTGCGGTGGACGCCGGGACAGGGATTCGTGAGTCCCGCGGCGCGTCACGCGCCGCCGCCGCGGATGTCGATGGTGCAGGCGGGCGTTGTTTTGTCCCCGCCGCGACGCACGCAAGCGCACAACTACTCCCCGGACTCCGAGACGCAGATGCAGATGCAGCCCCTCGATCGCCGGAAAGGCGACATCCACAGTCACGGCCACCGCGAAGCGGATAGCCACGAGACCTCGAGCAGCAACAGCAGCGACGAGGAGGTCAAGCGGATGTACGCGCACGAGCAGATCCAGGGGACCAGGGTGGGGGATTGGAATGATGTGCCGGATGACTTTCTCACGGCGCCGAGGAAGGGCGTCGGGGCGGGCGCGAGGGTGAGGAGTCGGTCGCGGGGACGGCGGAAAGGGGATTGAGAGGGGTGTATGCATATTGTACTATGCTTGCTGCGCAGCCCAATCGCGATCATCTCCTGAATATCGTGTACCTTGTGCGCGGTGTTGATGTCCCACGCATCCAAATCAGCACTGGCTTGGGCAGGACAGCCCTCCCATGATTCTCAAGACGTCGCCAGTGCAGCGGCCAATAGCTCCTTCGTCTCGCTCGGGACCCTCGTGGATCGTGGTCAGCCAGCGAACCACATCGCTCTCGTGCGAAGCACAGAGTGCTGCGTGTGTGCATCAGCTTCCTCGTGCTTGCGCGGGAGCTCGTACGCGCGGGCACGGAGCAGCTGGGCCAGTGTCATGCACGGACCGTTTTCCTGGACGCTCTTCTGTCTTCCGCAGATGGAGCCGATACGGACGCCGTGCGCGGGATGCGCCTGCCCTGGCGATTCACGCAGGCTGATCGAAGCACAGCCGTTGCCGCGAGCGTGGGCCTGCCGCAAACGATTCCTACGCTCCATAGAGCATTGTGGAGAAGTGCGCAGGTTGCTCAGCCGCCGTGCAGCGTCGACACGAACACGATCTCGTCGTTGGGTTGGAGCTCGTACTTCTCCTCGCCTTCGAGCTCCCAGTCGGCGTCGTTGATCAGGACTAGGATCCCGGGTCGGCTACGTACACCCATCAGTCCCGCGATGAGGTCGGGCAGGCTGGATGATGCACTCACACCGAGTCCTCGAGCACGAACATCTCCTTCCGTGGGTCCTTGATGAGGTTCTCGCACAGCCACTTGACGAGGTAGCCGACGTTTGATGGCTCTTTCTGGGGATCTGTAGTGGGGATCGAGATCTTGTGCTTGCGTTGGTTCGAGAACAGCAGTTCGAGGCCGCCGCTAGTCCGGTGTTAGTGAGTGATATATCTGCGTAGCTGCCTTTTCGGGAATGCCTTACGTGAACTCGACTGTGAGAGGCAGGGTCTCGGTCATGTTCGTTGGCTACCAGTGAAGACAGTGGGGTGTGTTCGCGGCTGGCCCCTTTCTGAGAGGACAATATGTGAGCTGTCCGTCGGAAGGAACATGGATCCTGGAGGTGTAGTCGGCGTCGCCTCTTCCAAGTTCGGCTAGCGCCCTTGCGCACCTTCGATATCTCAAACCATTGAATGACTTGACTACCTGTCCTTCCTTCCCATGTGCACCTCGAGCACACCGAGTCGTCATGTCAGAAGACATCGTGGCCGTCACCTCCAAGTTCATAGCCGCAGGAGGTAACCGACACCCGGCCGTCGCAGACTGGGCAAACGGAATTCTGGCCTTCGGAGCTGGCAGGAATATAGCCATCTGGAGCCCCGACGACCACCGCCAGAATGGCATAGACGTCCTCCTGGCTGGCCATACTGAAAATGTCAACGTAGTCAAGATCTATGATCAACGGATTATGATCAGCGGCGGCTCCGACAAGACCATCCGAATATGGAAATACACAGGAGACCGTCTTGCGACGTACGAGCAGTCCCGCTGTCTTGCAGATCATCAAGGATCATTGAACACGATCTCGGTCCTCCGGACCGCCGAGCTCTTCGTGAGCGGCGCAGCGGACGGGACGGTCAAGATCTGGTCTCTCGTGGGTACAGAGGCTAAGCTTGTCCAATCCATCTCATTGAAGCCGCGCTTCCTTCCTCTCGCTACGGCATTGCACTCCCTCCAGGATGATGCGATTGTGCTCGCCATTGCTGGAACCACTTCATTCATCCAACTGTTCGTTCGGTCGAGTGCGAGCGCAGAGTTCGTCTGGCACGCGACACTCACGGGCCATGAAGGCTGGATACGATCTCTAGACTTCGTGCAGGATTGTGACGACGTCCTCCTCGCTTCTGCGAGTCAGGACAAGTACATCAGACTTTGGCGAGTGCGCAAGGAGCAGACCGCCCCGTCACTAGCTGGTGACGGCGTTGGATCGAAGAAGTCTCTGTCGAACAAGGCACATCAAATTGGGAGTGCCGCTGCCAGGTACGATGTCTCCTTCGAGGCTTTGCTCATCGGGCACGAAGACTGGATCTACACTGCGCAATGGGCTCCCGAATGTTCCAGCAGGGACTCGCCGACCCTGCTCTCAGCCTCCGCGGACAGCTCCCTCGCCATCTGGACGGCGGATGAGGGTTCTGGCGTCTGGGTATGCAACACTCGGCTTGGCGAGATCAGTGCTCAGAAAGGCTCCACGACGGCCACGGGCAGCACGGGTGGCTTTTGGATCGGGCTATGGCATCCTGATGGGAGTTCGGTGGTGAGTCTAGGCCGGACAGGCAGTTGGCGGAGGTGGCAATACGACGCCGCGAAAGATTCTTGGGAGCAGCGGATCGGTATCAGTGGCCATACGCAGGAGGTCCAAGGCCTGGCATGGTCGCCTGACGGCTCTTACATGCTCACCACCAGTTCCGATCAAACGACGAGGCTGTTCGGTGAATGGAAGCATGATGACGTGCATTCGTGGCATGAGCTCGCTAGGCCGCAGATCCACGGCTACGATCTGAATTGTATTGATGCTCTCAGCAATAGTCAATTTATCTCTGGCGCCGATGAGAAGCTGTTACGGGTTTTCAACAAGCCGAAAGCAATTGCCCACTTACTCTCCACGCTGTCTGGTACGCAGCCTACAGACGATGAGGAGCTTGCTGACGCGGCGAACATACCGGTGCTGGGCCTTTCGAACAAGGCAGTAGCCGCCGAGGCCGACGATGAGGGCGTGAGCGGCATGGCCGACGGCGACTCGGCCCACGGAACTTCCGCCGACACAGCTCCCGCCATCCGATCTGCTTTAGACTTGGATCATCCGACGCTCGAAGACCAGTTGGCGCGCCAGACATTATGGCCAGAGCATGAAAAGCTCTACGGTCACGGCTACGAGATCTCGGCAGTCGCCGCCAGCCACGACGGCAAGCTTGTTGCTACAGCTTGCAAAGCCTCCTCTCTCGATCACGCGGTGATCCGACTCTACGAAATCAGAGAGTGGCGCGAGGTCAAGCCGCCACTGACCGCTCACACTCTGACTGTGACAAGTCTGGCCTTCTCTAACGATGACAAGTACCTCCTGAGCGTTGGAAGAGACAGGCAGTGGGCGGTCTTTCGGCGGATGGATGCCTCACCGCTCGAATACAAGACCCTTGCGTCCAATGCGAAGGCACACACGAGGATGATACTGGACTGTGCTTGGGCGCCCACCGCGGCTGAAGGGGTGTTTGCGACTGCTGGCAGGGACAAATCTGTCAAAATCTGGAAGCTGGCGCAAGACAAGTCAGATCTTGTAAGCAGCATACAAGCCAGTACGACCGTGACCGCGGTCGCGTTCTCACCAGTTGTTCGGAATGGAGTCTTGCGTCTAGCTCTCGGACTGGAGGACGGCAGTGTTCAGATCGTCAGCCTGGACTTGGCGTCGCAGCCTACGGTTCACATCTCGCTGGTCCCGAAGGCTCTCTGTCCGTCGGGTGCGGTGAGCCGTCTTCGATGGAGGCCTACCACGCGCGAAGCTGGTAGCCCGGAGGAGCTTGCCGTTGCGAGCGAGGATGGTTCGGTACGGATACTGGAGGTGAAGCGTGAAGCCTTGGGGTGAGTGTGGCGATGTGCATCCCAGACCTGACCGATACCAGGAGAAAGTAAGGCTTCTGACAGAGGCAACGGTGGTCTGGGAATAATCGAGACCAACACTTGGCAGCAGCTGCAACGGCCCGGTAGAACGCCGGGATCGGCAACGGCAAAGCACGCACGCGGCGGCGGCATGCGGGTGGCCCCTGCGTCACATCAGCGCGGGCAACCTTGACTTCTCGAGGCTCGTGCGCATCCCGAAACATCACATTCCATATCTCGTCGCCTTTCCACGAACGCCCTTACGACTCCGCGCGCGGGAGACTGCATCCACTATCACGCTCACTCTCGCAATCTGGCAGGAACAGCAGGACACAGGCGGAGCCTCAGCGCATCATTCATGCATACGCACAATTGCTAGCCCGGTATGAACTGGAACAAACCTCCCCCGACCAACGGCGCCGCCAAGAAGCCTGTCGTCCGCAGAAGTACGGTGCAGGTACCCGCGTCCCAACCTGCCCTCGGTGGCGCGAGACCAAATGCGCCTGCGCCGGTGAAAGCGCCGGCGCGACGGCCAGATCCGAATCGCTTTACACTATCGCAAACACATGTCGTCAAGAACAGGTCCGCGGTGAACAAAACGGCGAGGGCAGGTGCCAAGGCTGTACCTCGTCGAGCAGTTGAGTCAGTGAGGGGGGTGAAGAGGAAGGCTGCGACACCGGATGTGCTGTTCAGCGACGAGGATGGCGACAGTAGTGACGTCGGTACCACCGACTCAGATGCCTCGCGCAAGCGGCCGAAGAGCAGCGTGAGCTCGCTGGATTCGGTCGGGAGTTCGCGCCGCAAGCTCGTATCGGACGATGCATTTCGGGAGGACAGCGAGCCGCTACCGATCGTTCACGGCGCAGATGCCACCGCTACAGCCAAGTTCATGAACCCGTTCGAGCACGACGCTTTCGCCACAACCGAGCTCCTCTACCCTAGCAGAGATCAGAGGGAGCGCTTTGACCTGAAGTGGCCGAAAAGTCAAGATGACTACAGGCCCATGACGGACGTGGTCGAGACAATCAACACAATCTTGACGTTCTACTTCCCACAGAATCTTGGCGAAGAGTGCCTCCACGGTCCCAAGGCGTTCAGTGGAAGACTGAACCGCGCGTACCAGCGACAAAGCATACCGGATTGGATCGAGATCGTCGAAGAATTCAACACGATCCTCGCCTCCCTTGTCAAAGACGGCACAGTCCTGCGCGGCCTCCGCCAGCAGCGCACGCTCGGTCTGGAATGGGTCCAACGCATCCTCACGCAGATCTACGAGCGGACCGTGAGTCCGAAAGCGGAGAAGCTGAACGCCTACAAAGTCGGCTCGAGCAACGTCTACGGCGAGCTGCTCCCGCGCTTCGTCAGCGACATCTTCCGCAAGACCCGCCTCACCCACGAGCAGGTCTTCGTCGACCTCGGCTCGGGCGTCGGCAATGTCGTTCTGCAAGCCGCGCTGGAAATTGGTTGCGAGAGCTGGGGCATCGAGCAGCTGCCCAACCCCTGCGAGCTTGCCGCACTGCAGGCCAGCGAGTTTACCGCTCGCGCTCAGCTCTGGGGCATCAATCCAGGGCCCGTCAAGTTGCTGTCCGGCGATATGACGGCGCACTCGGCCATCCCGGCTCTTCTGCAACGCGCCGACGTTGTACTGGTGAATAACCAGGCCTTCCAGCCCGAGCTCAACGACAAGCTGCTCAACATGTTCCTCGACCTGAAGCCCGGCGCACGCGTCGTCAGCCTGAAACCCTTCGTCCCCGTCGGGCACAAGATGGCAGCGCGGAACATCGATTCGGTGGTGAACCAGTTTGTGCAGCAGCCGCTGGAGTACTTCTCGGGCTGCGTCAGTTGGAGTAACGATGGGAATGGGCATTGGTATGTCGCAACCAAGGATGCACGGCCGCTGATCCAGTTCAAGCGGAGGATGAGGCTGGAATGATCATTGGGGCGCTAGCATAGCAGTTTGGGAGGCCTTGGGTGCATTGGGCTGGGTCGATCGAGATACCCGTCACTTGTCTCGCGCGTGTTCCTGTAGTGGTAGAAGGGGATACATGAATGCATCGCGTCTGCTACTAGAGACTGTGGTGCTGCATCAGGGGTTCGAGTTGTGTCCTGAACCTCACTGTTGTCTCTCAAGTTATGGGCATTGCTTGGCAGCCAGCGGACCTCACTTCCAACATTGGAAGTCTGTTCGGGCATGGTCTGTTATGCAACGAGTATGATATATCGGTAGCGCTTCAAGATGGTACCGTCTCACTCCGCTACTTTCCACACGCACTGCTCTCCACTGACCTTGCGCCCAGCCTCCCAAGCGCAAACAGCCCGCCGCATCCGCCGCCACGAAACCCGCCGCCAAACGGCGCTCCAAGCTCGCCAAAGAGCACAACATCACTCCCGACCAAGAAGCCGAGATCGCCGAGGCCTTCCACCTCTTCTCCAACGCCGCAGACGAGGATGCGCCGCGAGGCGGCGCCTCGACCATCGCGACGGCGGAGCTGCGCCGCTGCCTCATGGCGCTCAATTGCCCGCCGCGAGACCAGGACGAGACGAACGAGATCCTGGATACCGTCGACCCGGGCGAGACGGGGAGTGTGAGCTATGAGCACTTTGTCGCCATCGCGGCGCTGAAAATGAATGCGCGGGGCGATGAGGAGGACGAGGAGGCGAGGCGGGAGGAGATCGACAAGGCGTATCGGCTTTTCACGGGAGGGCAGGATCGGGAGATCGGGTTGGCAGATCTGCGGAGGGTGGCGAGGGAGTTGCGGGAGGAGGTGCCGGAGCAGGTGCTGCGGGATATGCTGCGGGAGGCGACGGGAGGCGGGGTGGGGGCTGTGGGAAGGGACGACTTTGAAGGAGTTATGAGGAGGGCAGGAGTCTTTGGTTGAACGATGAGGGCACGAGCTGAGGGGGGGTGAGGTGTCCGAGGAACACTAAGGAGCAAGGCGTTCGTGTGGCTATACCCCATGATATTGTTACGTCGAAATGCGCAGAGGTGCCATTGACTTGCGCTACTCGGCTTCAGCATTTGGGTGAAGACGGCAAGGGGCTCCGTAGGGAGCGTCGCGCCAAGATTCGAGCGAGCTAGATTGCGAGAAGCTGATGAGAACTTGCAAAACCATGGGGCTCTGGTACCCGGATTACCAGCTACCCTCCTTACCAAGGATCTCCCATCCCAGCAACCTCCACACCTCGCTCTTGAACCACTCCTGCACCTCCACCTCTTTCACCTTCGGCATCGGTAACGGCTGCTGGCCGACCATACTCGGCATCTTCAAGCAGTCCATGAATGGGTCGTCTTCGTCCACGCCCTCTATGCCAAACATGCAATTCACCAGCGTCCGCTGCAGGCGATCCTTGGCGTGGATGGCTAAAGCGCCTTTCATCGAGCCTCTGTTCTTAGCTTGCTTGGCTTTGCCTGTCTTGGTGCTGATGATGGCCCCTAGATACGGGGGTGCGGCGGCCATAAGGTGGCTGAGGAGGTGCACGAGGTATGGCGCCTCCATCTTGGCTTGAGCGATCGCTAGGTCGGATGCTAAGGGCGCCGCTTCAGGCCCGGCATCTTCGATCTCATCTGCCGGGTTACTCATGGCGATCTCGTCCGCGACTGTCGACGGTCGGACATGTCCGAAGACGCTGGTATACAGACGGGTGCCAAGCTTGTCGAGCGTGCAGTATGCGAAGCCTTCGAACAGCTGCTTGTGGACATCCCACTTCGCATCGAGCATGTCGATGATTCCGCAGAGAAAGCGAGTGATGAGGTTGAGGGAGGTCATGTCTTTGACGTTGGGCTGCTTCGGCTGCTGCGCTATGGCCTTGCCTTTACTGGTCGACGGGCGCTTGCTCGCCGCGGCAGTGGCAGTCTTAGTCGTGGTCTTCTTCTTTTCATGCTCGGAGGCCGTCTGCAGCGTAACGAGTAGCGCAGCGAACATCTGGAGATAGGCGTACACCACCTGCCCTTGTATTTCGGCGCCGTCGGCAACTTTGCACAGCCTACTGATGCCCACCACCAGCGAGACCACAGCCTTCCCAGCAGCCGTGAGTGTCGTTTTCAGCATCTCGAGTCCCTTGATCGGACGTACAAAACTGGTCTGCACTGCTTGCTGGATCACCTGCGGAAGTGCGGAGGCAGCTCGGACGAGATGATGAGCGAGGGCGAGAGGCTCAGTGCGGCCGTGACTCTTCAGCACAGCATGAGCTTCAAAGAGGCTGCGCATGAGGATGTTGCCTAAGTATTGTCAGTCAACGACGGAAGCAATGGCGTGCGAGGAAAGCTCTGCTCACCAATCTCGCCGACTTCAGAGAAATCAAAATCCCTCTCAACATCCAGGTCAGGACTCGCATCTCTCTTAGCCCTCTTTGGACTCCTAGGGACCACAATGACATCCTCATCGGCAGCTTTCTTGCGCTTCCTCCCGCCGCTCGTTGCAGGCCTGACGCTCTGCGTCGTGGCCTTCAGTCTCTCAACTTCCATCCGCAGGTCAACATTCCCGCCTTCGGCAGTGCGCAATGCTTCCTTGATCCGCGCATATTCTGACCGCCAATGAGCGGAGCGGTCAAGATGGCGGTGGGTAGTGCTCAGAGCAGACTCGCGGCGACCCTTCGCTATGTGCCGGCGAAGCAAGCCGATGTATTCTGCCGGATCGTCAGCAAGAGTCAATGGCGCCGCTGCATCGCCTTGCCTTGAACACTGAGCTCTTCTGGTTTCGAAGTGACGATGGAGATAGCGAAGGCGATGGCTTGCTTGGACGGCCGCTTTGGGCCATCTGATGAGGTGTCAGTGAGTCGGAGTGGCGCCATCATGGGTTGAGTGATGTCTACGCGTCAATAGACTGGAAGGTGATGAAAGGTTTACATGTACCTTAGATGAGAACTCGTGTCTGCTGTTGAAATGGAGAAGGGAAGGAGCGAGCGCCCGATGTGGCGATTCTCGACTTCATCTGTCGCACCTCAAACCATCCCCTTCGTGCAGCCTTGGGTGATGCCAAGAGAAGTATACATTCGCGCTCTACCCATATTGTTAGAAGCCAGCCGCCAACGCCGCCGCTATGCTCGACCTCATTCACATCACTCATATGGCCATCGCCCGTCCACGAGCAGAGCGTCCTCCTGCTACTGCTGGGGGCATTGTGCACCCGCACCTTCCTCTTGCTCATCGTCTTCCCAGTCCCCTCCAGCACGAGGGTCGTCTGAGCCACCACCGAAGTCTTCCAGATTGTCCACGGTGATGAAGTCCACCTCGTCCACGACCTCTGGCGTCTCACCTGGCTTGTAAGATAGAGGCTCCGCCTGCGGTAGGACCGCCTTGACGCGGTCGACGGCTGCCTGGTCCTTCAGCCACCCGTCTTCCGGGAACTTGACGTTGAGTGTCAGATACAGATCACCCTTGGTGTCGGCACGCTTGAGTGGCATGCCCTCGCCGGGGATCTTGAGGATCTCGTCTGGCCGCAGCACTTGCCCTTGAGGCTGCTGTACGTGGAGCTGTATGCCGCGACCGTCCAAGTGTGTGAGCACGACGCGGTTGAACCCCGTCAGGGCCTCGACAAGCAAGATCTCGAGTGGGGCCTGTAGATCGGCACCCGCACGGTGGAACAGCTTGTGCGGCTCCTCGACCAGCTCAAACACG
>JAWDJV010000070.1:0-46651 GCA_033119285.1 Teratosphaeriaceae sp. CCFEE 6253 | reverse complement strand
GAGGAGTCGCGGTGCCTGCATGGGAGCTTGGTCGCGGTTGCAGCTGCAGGGCGGGCCTGGACGGGCTGGGCACTGGTTGGATCAGACATGAAACGCTTTCATCACGATCGTGCTGCCGTGGTCCGCGAGAGCAGGCAGTTGTCCGTGCAGTCCAGCGCAAGGCTCCGAGGTTGTCGAGGTCGATCGACGGGAGGATCTGCTCAGACTGCTGATGACGCGCACGGAGGTGGGTCGTGCGGACGTACTCCGTATGTTCACAGCATATGGCCGGGACCAGCTGCTATAGGGCGCTATGCCGTCCTCATCATGCCCTTGCCGTGGACGTGATGAGATGGCATTCCCGCACAGGCCATATGAACATGACGATGCCTGTCAACACCGGTCGCCCCCCGTTTCTCCGCAGCGTGCGCACCTCCATCCGCAAGCGAAGCTGCTTCGAGCGTGTGTCTTGGTGGCGAGGCGATTGAATTTCTGTCCGCGGGACGTAGCTCGTACTCTACTTTGGGGCCTTGGCGAGGGCTCCACTGTTCCACGGCCAGCAGGGCCATCCACCTGCGTCTTCTCACAGCATCATTCGCGTCCGTCTCATCATCATCACCTGCATACATACACTTCAACCATCGTTTGGCTCAGGGTGGTATCTTGGAACATCAGTCGGTCGACATACAGAAGGCGAAACATTGACACAGGAAGCGCCCGATCACTTTGACCGTTGACCGAAACGGTCGCTGGAAACTATTGGGGCGGAATAACCGGTGGCACCAACCCGCTTACAGGTGAGTACTCCTGATACCCATGAATCTCGCTTGCCTCACAGACCTGACCTCCTTCCTCCACCAGCCTCCATCAGCGCTGCGCGCATCGGAGCATATTTTGCCCCATCACCCTACAGCTGCACCCCCGCAGCATCTTGCACAATGTCCTCCCTCAGGACGATAATCTGCCTGGCCCTGCCGCTGCTGGCCGTCGCGCTCCCGGAAGGCCGGCGACGAGACGCGACGACCGAGGCGACGCTGGTCGACCTGCAAAAGCTGGTCAACGACGTGCCGCGGGAGTCGCTCAACGCGGCGCTGCACGACCACCTCGCGCCCAAGTACCGCGAGGGTGTGCACGAGGACCCGGCGCGAGCGATCGAGGCGGTCCACGGAAGCGACCCGGAGCTGGCGACGCGGCTGGTCGACATCGCCGTCCAGGAAGCGGCCATCAAGGATCTACTGCGGAAGCGACAGGCCAGCAACACCACGGACGTCGCGTCCACAGTGGTGGAGACCACGACGAGCGCTGTCATCATCACCGATGCCAGCACGACCGCCGTGAGCCTGACGACCGAGACGACGACCAGTGTACAGGATTCTACGACGGCGTCGGGCACGACAGATGTGGCGAGCACCACGGACGCTCCGTCCACCACGGACCAGCCCACCACCGCAGCGCCGACGACCACGGATGCCCCAAGTACCACTGAAGGTCAGTCCACTACTGCTCCAGATAGCACTACTCCCACGCCGACCGTCGTGGTCTCGAGCACGACCGTGATTTCGGATGGGAGCACCGTGGTGTCGGTGGGTACCACAACAGAAGGTACGCAGCCCGCGAGCTCTGCCCAGGAGACGTCCGCCGCCGCCTCCGCCGCGACATCCGCCGCCTCGACCGCAGACTCGTCGGCTGATACGTCGGCCGGCACGTCTGCGGCGACGAGCGCTCAAGGTCAGACCACCTCATCCGCCAGCTCCGCTGCAGGCAGCGCGCAGCCGAGTGCAGCGTCGAGTGCCCAGTCTACTGCCGGTGCCTCTGCCGTGCCATCCACGACGATCACGTCGGACGGTAGCACGGTGGTCGTCGCCCAAAGTACCGCGGGCCAGACCGCCGCTCTTTCCACTGCTTCTGACGGCTCGATTGTGTCACAAGAGCCGGGCTCATCATCTTCTTCCTTAGGTAGCAGCGCTGCAGGCACCACCGTCGCCCTAACCACCACGGACGCCGCGGGCAGCACGGTCGTCTCCTCCATCGCCGTCGACTCCACCGTGGCCGCCAGTACGCCGGCGCCAGTCACGACGACCGATGCGGCAGGCAGCACCGTGGTCAGCACCCCCGCTGCCATCACCGGCGGCACCGTCAGCGCGGCATCGAGCGCGGGGACCGTGAGCGGCGTGCTGGTGCCGGTGGAGATTTCCTCGACGGACTCGGCCGGCAGCGTGGTCGTCCAGACGACCTCCGCTTTCGAGACGTCCGCCCCCACGAGCGTCGAGGTCGCCATCACGACCACGAACTCAGCCGGCAGCACCATCACCACCTCCTCCCTCGTCCCAGCCGCGGTCCTCACCCGCACCGACTCCGCCGGCTCGACCTTCGTCACCACCTCCGCCCTGGCGAGCGTCGAGCTCGCCGCGGGCGGCAGCGTCATCACCTCGGCGCCCGCCGCCGGCGCCTCCTCCGAGCCCAGCGCGCGCTCCTCCCGCCTCGCCGCCGTGACCACCACGGACCAGTTCGGCAACATGGTGATCCTCTCCGGCACGCGCAGCGGGCAGGTCATCACGACCACGGACGCGCGCGGCAGCACCGTCGTCTTCACCTTCACCCCGGGCGGCGGCGCCGTCAGCGAGCTCGTGCTGCAGACCACCCGCCTGCCCAACGGGCAGCAGTCGACCATCACCTCCTTCGCCGTCGTCGGCGGCGGGGGCGGGTCCTCGACCCAGACGTCGCAGGTCAATGCCGCGCCCGGCGCGAGCAGCAGCGGCACGCACGGCTTGCAGTCCGCGCGCGCGGCGCCCACGGCGCGGTATGTGGGCGAGGTGGCCGCGATGGTTGGGGGCGCGATCGGGATGGCGGCTGTGTTTTTGTAGGATGGATGTGGGATCGGGGGGGGCTACATCACATTATGTACATGCTGCGACGAGGCATGAGGGATACTCTCCTTTTTGATGATGGGATATGTGTAAGCATAGCGAGGGAGCTGGCGTCTGGACGGAGGGGAAGGGAGTGTGGTGGAACGGTTGTATCTATCTGGGATCGCCATATGCGAGGAGGGGTATAGAGTGCCCAATACTGCCCCATCATGCCTCCAGTCTGTACCTTCTCGCGCGGGTCCCCGGCCTCTTTGCCGCAGTGCGAATGCGTAGGAGATCGGAGCCATGTAGACGCAGACGGAGCGCACGCCACCAAATGGACAGTTCGTGACGCCGGGGCTTTGAGGGCTGTATCTAGGAAGACGGCTATCATGTCTCATCGTCACTCGCAGGCTCACGGCGCTGATCAGTAATGAGCAGACCGAATGTTGTGTCACCCTCTGTAGTAGAGCATGTCATCTTGACCTGCCTGTCGATCCGAGCTACCCAACCAACAAGCCATCCCGTCCTACAACACACTCAAGTCCATCCCGTGGGTATCATCGTACAGCATCGAATGAAGTCAAAAGTCAGATCATCCCCACAAGTAAAGCCAGCCGTGCCTCGTCCTCCCCGTCATCTCCATCCCGCAGAAACCTTTCGGCGCACCCATCAGAACATCTCCCCCTCGCCCCCGCCCCTCGCGCCCCGCAGCCGTGCCGCACCACCTGCACCGCGCTGCCGGAACCCGGACGGCTCCCCCTCCACTGGCATCCGGTGAGTGTCGTACGGCAAGGCCAGGTCCTCCGTCGACTCCGCCAGCGCCCCGGCTTCACTCTCCGAGTTGCTGAACCGCGAGATCGCGCCCGGCGGGGCACTCCCGGTGCTGCCGGAGAAGGCCGTGGCGCCCGAGTCCCGCGCCGCCGCCGCCGCCGCCGCTGATGGCGGCGACCGCTCGGTCTCGCGCAGCAGGTCGCGCAGCCGGCTCGACCCCACCATGGAGTGATCGAGGGCGCGGAGGCTGCTGCGCTGGCTGCTCGGCACGCCGGACGAGACGGCGACCTGGTCGTGCAGCGCGGTGAGGTCGCGGCGCACGCGGTGCAGCTGCGTCTCGAGGCGGCGGCGGGCCGCGCGCTCGTCGGCGAGCATCTCGTAGAGGGAGCGGAAGGTGTGCTGCGGCGGCGGCGGGGCCTGCGCCGGTCCGGTGCCGGTGCTGTTGCCGGCGGTCGCGCTGCTCGTGGATCGCTGGCGGGGCGCGGCGGCCGTGAAGGCCGTCTCGTGCTGAGGGAGGGGCGGTGTGCTGAAGGGCTCCGCCGCGCCGTGGTATTCGGGAAAGGGCAACCGCGGGACAGCCGGCTGCCGTCGGGCGCTGGCCTCCCTCACCGGCGTCCGCGGCGGCTGAGGCGACGTCGCCGGCCGCTCGGCCTCGCCGATCTCGTACTGCAGGCTCGCCAGCGCCAGCGGGTGCGCCAGCGTGTCGGCGAGCATGCTCGGCGTCCGGGCGTCGGTCGACTGGCGGCGCTGCGGCAGGCCTCCTCCTCCTCCTCCGACCAGCACGGTCCGCTGGTTGCGCTCGGCCGTCAGCCGGGACAGCGACTGCTGGAAGTGCTGCAGGCCCGCCTCGAGCTTCGCCACGCGGTCCTCCAGGTCCCGGGACAGCCCGGTGCCGTAGCCGGACGCGGAGCCGATGTCCGCTTCGCTGAAGGTGGGTCCATGGCGGACGGGAGGGCTACTCTGGAACGTGCCTGAGCGGGACTGGCGGGACTCGAAGGGGTCGTTCAACCGAGCCAGGGGAGTCCGGTCTTCCGCGCGGATCTCCCTCTCTGGGCTCAGGTCCACCGCAGGCTCCTTACTGCGGAAGCCGCTGGCGCGCAGGACGCTGCCCTGGAAGCTCTCGCGCCAGTAGCGGATGTCCTCGCTGCGTTCCCGCGGCGGGCTGCGCTCGACCACGGCGCGTTGGAGATCGTCGGCGCTGCGGGACCGTCGCTTGGCGCTCCTGAGGGTGGACTGCCGCCCGAGTCCATATAGCAGCGGCGTCTCCCGGGGTGCTTCGAAGCTGGGCAGAGGAGGCTCCTCAGGCGATGCAGCGATCGCGTCGTCGTCCTGCTTATCCGTGACGAGCAGGCTGGGGGAGGTCTTGCGTCTCCGCAGTTGGCTCCCCGGGGCATAGAACGGGTCGCCCAACGGCAGCGGCTTCAACCGCGCGGACTGCGGGAACTGTACCGCGAACGGCGACCGCGTGCGGCTGAACGAGGGCGAGGGGAGCTGCTGCAGCGGCGCCGACAGAGTCCGGTGCGGTGTGACGTGCTCTTCCTGCCGCGGCTCCACCTCCTCGGCGTGGATGAGCAGCGCAGCGGGCTCGCTGTAGTGGTATGCATGCCTGGGCGGGCTCCGCTGTAAGGGCTGCGGACTGACCTCCTTCGATCGTCTCCCGAAGATCCGGCGCACGACATTGCGCAGCGAGCTCTTCCTCGCCTGCTCGCCTGCTCCATCAGGCCTGCCGCTGTAGTCCCCGTACGATCTGACGCCAGCGTTGATGCTGGGCAGGGGCTGGCTCGCATTGCGGACGCCGGGGTGGGAGCGCTTCTTCTGCAGGCGTTGCGAGTCGACGCTGGGTCGGGAGGGCTCAAAGGCTCGGCCGCCGGGGATGTTCTGCGTGCGGCTGTAGGCGCCATTGCTCGGATCCATTGAACGGCCGATGTGGCTCCATCCAGGCGATCGAGGCTCACCGTAGTCGACCTGCTGGCTGCGCGGATCCAAGTCCCGGTGTGGGTGGTAGTGTGTCCCTCCCACGGCCGCTCTCTATCGCTGGAGTGGTGGAGGGTTCCTCCGGTACTTCGTGGTCCTGGTCCGGGGATCCAGGTCGTGTCTGTATGTGTTGGCTAATCAAGCCGCACTATCGGCGAGTATCAAGTACGCGTGCTGCAATGTCCTCGAGAGTACATGGATATGCACATAGTACGGCTTGAGCAAGGCTGAGGCAGCCGTCCAACTTCCCAATGAGCGTCTGTAATGACGAAGGAGGAGATGACCCTGATGAGCAATAAGAGCCAGAGAGAGAAGGAGGGCAGGAAGGGTCTGACTAGCAGGCTGTCGGTGTGTATCATAGATAGCTCGTCTGTCAACGCACGGGGCCCCGTCTCTCGCGAAGCAGGGAGGAGTAGTCTCCGCAGTAGCTGAAGATGATAATGAGCAGCCTCCTCGCGACGGCGCGCCATCGCGCGTGCTCGCTCCCCCCGCCGCCACCGTTTCCCAGGCCCACCAGCAGGCGTCGGACGGTCCCAGATGTGGCAACGTGCAGCCTCCCACCGCGTGCATCGCCAAACGAGTCGTGTGGCGGATCCCAGCTCATCTTTGCGGCCGTAGCGCAGATCGGATAGATGAGGGCTTCCCATTGGCGGCGGGAGGGGATGCACGCAATTTGCCGATCGGCGCGCGATGCAGGGCGGCCCCTGACAAGCAGGGAGGGGGCTAAGGCAGGACGGACGTCGCGCAGCGGAGACTTCCACCCAGCGACATGTGCGAACCACGATACTGCGCGAACTCTGTCGCGTTCGGAATATACATTGCCACTGCTTGCGCTCTCGGTGGCGTACAAGATACCTTTGGCTGCCGATGGCGCAGTCGGTTCAGAGTGTGCGCCACACGTCAAAGGCCGAGAGCTAGTACAGCGGTGGCGGGCCCACGACGGCCGGCCTCGCCAGGAATACATCCCTCGCTGGAGGGACACGGGCCGCGTGGAGGGACGGCGCGCGACTGCAACCGATGGCGCGACTACACCCGGTCCCCAATGCGGCCTAGGGTCCATAGCTCGACAGGGATCGGCCACCCTTGATGTGAGTCGCGGTCGCTGCGACCTCCAGCTATGGCTAGGGAGGGCCGGGTTGCCAAGTGCTGTCACATAATCTTGACGAACACCCACAACGCAGACCCTTTGAACGATCGCACGATCCTGAACAGATGACGGCAGTAGTGCTCCCGATCTGGAGCTTGTCAGTCTAGAGGCGACTATTCGCCGTTGGAAGTCCGCAAGCTAGATAGACGAGGTCCGGACGACCTTGCGAAAGTCAATGCGGAGTAGACTCCGGCGTACCACCGCAACGCCGCCACATCTTCATCTACTAGCTCATCTCTACATCTGATGATGATCGTATTCTGCCAGTAGTTGTGGCTTTCGTGCAGTAGCCGGTAGCAGGTGAGGGTTCGAGTCATCACGCCGCTTGGCCATGTCGCGCGGATCAAGTCAGTGGCTATACGTTCAGTAGCTAGCGCATAGGTCGATTGGATCCGACACACGCGGTCGCATACCCAGCGTCGGCGATCGTAAGTTGATATTTGGGAGGCGTCGTTGTACTGGGGATAGCGCCCGGGCCGTCGCATTGTCGACGCCATCATCATCGGCGGTAGATGACGACGCAATTGAAACCCATCACATCACCCGTCATCCTGCAATCCGGCTGGATCCGGGTACCTCAGGTCGGCGTGGTCCTCGAGGAAGCCCATCCAAGCCTTCAAGAACTTCGAGCCTCTGTTGAAACAAGAAGGGTCAGTCTCTCGTCGCACGCTCATCACGCACTGTACCTGCATCATGCCGTGCCACCACGGCCACGCGCGCCTCAACCAAGGGACTGGGCCATTCGTGCCACCCACAACGGTTCGTGCGCGTGCGCATGCGCACAAGCGATGCAAGGGTGGTGAAAGGGAGTCGGGGAGGAGTGCGACCTACTTGCCGACCGTCTCGGAGTCGCCCACGACGCAGAGGTGCCGTTTGGGTCTTGTCATCGCCACTGCACGGCACCATGTCATTGAGTCAGCGCATACTTCTCACGGATTCGGGGCCTGGTGAGGTCACGCGAGAAGAGTGATGAGAGGCGTACCGTTCAACCGCCGCTTCTCCCCCAAAAATCCGACCTCATGCTCCGCATTACTGCGCACCAGACTCACAACCACGGCCTCCTTCTCGCGGCCCTGGAAACCATCGATGCTCCCCAACTCGAGACCTGGGAAGCGCTCCTTCAGCATCCGCGACAGCAACGCCAGCTGCCCGTTATACGGCGTCACGACCGCAACATCCTCGGCCTTCACCCCCGCGGCGACGAGCTGGCCGACATGCAGCGCCACGATAGCCGCCTCGTGCTCATTCACTTTGCTCTCGGCCAGCAGACTGCCCTTGCCCTTGGCACCGGAAGTGTCGTCCTCGGTCTGCTCGGGGTAGTCGCCGCCCTGCGTGTCCCAGAACACGAGCGGCTCGCGCGTGTCGTCGGTGTCCTTCACTGGGTAGGGTAAGTCGGTGAGGAGGCGGGATCTGACCGCGTCGGCGGCCGTCAGCTTGTTCTCGTATAAGGTGAGCGAGGGGAAGGCCATGATGGTCTCGTGCATGCGGTATTGAGTGGTGAGCATGCGTTTGATCGTGTCGCCGTGCAGGGCGAGCAGGCGGTCGAAGAGGGTCGTCTCCAGCGAGGCGTTCTCGCTAGGCTTCGTCGGCGCGGCCGTCGCCTTCTGCCCATCGATGGCCAGGTCGGCGACTCCATCGGCCGCGCTGTCCGCGGTAACGGCCTCCTTTGCTGGCTTCTTCTGCTTCGTGTTCAGGGACTTGATGGTTGGTGGTAGTTGCAAATGATCGCCAGCCAGCACGAGCTTTGGCACGTTACAGGCCAGCACGGGAATCCAGCACTGCGCCTCCAGCGCTTGACTGGCCTCGTCGACGATTACGCTGCGGCGTCTCGTATTAGCCAACGTCGTCAAGTAGTAGACGATGGCTCCAGCGGTCCACGTCTCCGTGACTGGATCATGTTCCCCGAACTTACACGTCAAACTTCTCGTCCTTGAGATGGAAGCCACCGGCACCATGCAGCGTGCTCAGCACGACCTTAGTGGTCCGCAGCAGATCGCCAACGACTTTGCCCTCTCGCTGCCTGTACTCCCCCCTCAGCTCCTTGAGCTCGCCGTATATGGCCCGCTTCTCGCGCCCGTTCCGCGTCTTGCGGATGGAAGCCTGCTTGGCGTCCAGCTCCGCGCGAATGTCACCCACGATCATGGCAGCATCACTCGTTTTGGTCAGCACATCCAGGCTGTGATTCAGGACGCCGGGCAGAAGCCGGGCGGGGTGGCCCAGGCGGACCATGGGGACCTTATGGGCAGCGAGGCGCTCGACGATATTGTCCACGCTGATGTTGCTCGGGCCGCAAACCAGCAGGCGCTGGCCGCGGTCGAGGAGCTGCAGGATCAGCTCGATGAGGGTGTGCGTCTTGCCTGTCCCTGGCGGGCCATGGATCAGAGCGACCTCGCGGCTTGCGAGGGCGAAGCGGATGGCTTCTTGTTGGCTCTGGTTCAGTGAAGGATCGTGCCACTCAATTGGCGCCTCGTGATCGTCTGTCGTGAGGGGGGTGGGCGAGGACTGCCCGAAGAGGACCTGCGTCAGCGTGCTGCGCTCGGATGGGGGCATCTTCTGCAGTCTCCTCATGGTCTGATTGAGTCGCTTGAAAGTCACGTCGTTGGCTAGCTTGACACTATATACATAGGAATACATCAGTCCAGCAATCTCACCTCCATCGAAATCAACAACGCCGCTTACAGCCACAGCTTTTCCCCGGGCACATCCGCCTCGTCCTTGCTCAGCGCGACAGTGATGGACTCCCGCTGCACCTTTGTGACCACGCCATCCACCCCGCGCTTCTGCATGCCATCCCGCTCCGCCTTGCGCTCCGCACCCTTGGGCTGCTCCGCCACGGCACAGATGTCGCCCGTGCGGAGACCATGCTCGGGCAGCTCGCCACCGCCGACGGCCGGGTCCAGGCCCAGCTCGAGCAGGATCTTGCCGCCGAAGCCCGTCCGCTGGGAGGAGACGGTGAGGTTCAGCAGCGCGAGGCCGGCGCGCTGGAGCACGGTGGGGGCGTGGGTGGAGGTCAGCAGTTGCGTCTCGGCGAGCTCGGCTTGGAGCTCGCTGTCGAGGAGGGCCAGCTGGCTCGTCGCGAAGGACTCGATGTCAGTCTGCTTCATTGCGGCAACATCTGTTCACTTTGCTAATCATCTGGCATGTTCGGACTTGTGGCGAACGCTTCTGGACAACCGACGGGTAGTCCACATGTTGACTAGTTCGGATTTGGCTAGCGCCAAACCATACCTCACTCCCTTTCACTACCTATGTAGGTACAGTACCGCCGCATCGGACCCAAGAGCGACGGTCTCGGTGTCAACTGACTTAGGATAAGCATGTAAGCTATCGGGTGTGCGGCGTTCTAGGCGGCTAGCAAGACGATATCTTGCACGCTTGGAGCTGGAGAGTCTGGCAAGGCTGCGGCCGCAGCGAGGCGTCGCCTTGGGTCCTTATGTGATAGCACCGACATTGCTGTATGTCGAAAACTTGTGCATCGGACACCTTTCCCGGCCTCAATGCCTCCCGTCGCGAGATCCGGCTGCTCGAGATCCACAGCGGCCAACGACATGAACAGATCAGGGGTACACTCCGTGTCGTGTGTCTCGACGAATGCCCCGCGTACGAGGCCTTGTCTTACACCTGGGGATCCCCGAAGGACAGTCAGAGCATCATCCTGAACGACCAGCGGGATACCAGCATCACCCCGAATCTGTTCGCTGCCCTGTTGAACCTTCGACGTCGTCTCCGCCCACGAGTCCTCTGGGTCGATGCAGTGTGCATTGATCAGACCAACGATGAGGAGAAGAGCCATCAGATCACGCTCATGGGCGACATCTATCGGCATGCGGCGTCGACCCTCGTCTGGCTGGGCGAGCCTGGACCGAGTCTCACCGCGTCTACCTGGTCTTCCTGGGTTCGGGACTGGACACTCACGCTAGCCTCGCATCGTAAACGGCTGGCTGCGTACGCGCCCGCACTCGACAGTGCTATCGAGAATTCCACTCCTCGCTGGCACGATCGAGCCTGGGTTATTCAAGAGTTCATGCTCTCTCGAACAGCGTACCTCTGCTTCGGCCCTTACGAGATCAAATTCATACCCGGCGCCCTCGTGGCCTACCTTCTCGAGCCCGCTGAGATGGACATCGCGAGCTTACTCGGAGCCCTTCGACTACTGCATGAGAGGACCTCGGACTTGTATAAGTTGCAGGTCAACATGCGGCATGATCTGCCGAAGCGTAGCAGCATCACCGATGTCCTGGCATGGACAAGTGCTTCCTCGGCGACAGATCTCCGGGACAAGGTGTACAGCCTGCTTAGTCTGATCGACGACGACGAGGCACGCATGATAGGGACGAGCTACAAGCGGACGGCTGCTGAAGTCTTCGCACGCGCTACCTTCGCCCCGATCGCGGTGCAGAAGAATCTGATTGCGCTGGAACATGTCACCTTCGGTCCTGCACGCTTGGACGGCTTGGCCTCATGGGCTATCGACTTCACTTCGGTGGAGTTCCCGCCCGATGGCGTGCTGAATCGGAACCGCATTCACTTCCAACCGCACGAATATCCTGGCTCACATCGGCCTGCAGGCTCCGCCTTGGCCTCTGTCCAAGATGATAAGCGTCTGATCCTTCGAGTCACCACTTTCGATCGAGTCGTCGGGACACTTGGCCTGCCTTACGCCTTCCAGTTGCACGGCGGGTATCAGCTCGCTGAGCAAGTCCTGACGTTTGCTAATAGACACCTCCTTCCCGCCCACTCTGCGGGTGGTACAGAGAGCCCTCCACCCTGGATGATCGTGGACCGCCCAGTGCTCGACGCAGACAGGCTACGCGGCGTTCAGGAAGACTCCCTCTGCTGGCGTGAACGATGTTCAGCGCACAGCGTGGTCGCCAACCTTTTGTCCACGTGGAATCACATCATGGACATCCACCCCTTTGCTCGGCCAACGGGACCACGCACACACGAGGAGCACACCGGAAGCCTCGCCGACCAGAGCGACATGCTGGACTTCTACGCCGAGTACCCGCGCTTCGCTACCGGCCAGGCAGTCCTGTTCGTCACGGAGGGTGGCTTCCTGGGCATCGCATCCTCCGCCGTGGAGGCCGGTGATGATGTAGTGCTCGCGCGCCCGGACGTGTCGCCGCTTGTTCTTAGGCCTCGGGGAGACCATTACGTTTTCCGTGGGCTGGCGTATGTACATGGCATCTCAGACGGCGAGCTGATAGAGTTTCCGGGCCTTGAGCAGTGTCGGCGTGAGGTGACGATATTGTAGCTTGGAGCGCCATCCGAGGGCCTGCGCTGGACTTTAGCTTCGCTGTGGCATGCTGACACGCATTCATTTACCGCATGAGCTCTGACTTGGTTGACGTCTAGGCACCCCAGTTCCCTCACATGTACAGTGCATATGCTCTCTATCGCCTCTGCACGAATGCCTGAGCGACATGTACTGATGCCTGCGGGATGGGAACCTCCATCATCTCTCACCCAGCGACTACACGTACACGTACATACATGTACTTGACAGATCCGCTGACTGACGCTCAGGGCTGGGCGGCGACCGAAATACATCTGCGCGTTATCATGGCATCGGACAGGTCTTGACGCCAGGATCGGACTGTCTTTGTGACCGGGGCTCAAGTCACGAGCCTTGCCTGCAAAGCTGGGTGGCTTCGCAACGATGTGATGTTGTACTGCCTTCTGGCGTCACCCAGCGGCGTAGGATGCAGCCACGTTGTTGCTCGACAATGGTGACCTGGAATTCTCCCCCATCCCCTTGTAATGGCACCTCGTCGTGATCGAGCATCTGGCGCCTGCGACGTACTGGCTCAGTAGCTAAGCACAAGGAGGCGGCAGCATGTCAGGAATAGCGGACCTCTACTCAGTCCTCGACGTCGATCGGAAGGAGATCCGAGTGCTGCGACTCCTACCTGGATGGCCAGGATCCTCGATAAAGTTCCGTCTGCGCACTGTCTCCCTCGTCAGCGACCCACTACCTGTGTATGAGGCGCTGTCGTATACCTGGGGCGCAAGGTCAAAGGGCAAATCCATCACTGTACACGGCAACAGAGCTCAACGGGAGGTCGCAGTCACAGACAACTTGTTCGCAGCACTGGACGGCCTACGACACCGCATCGCCAAGTCTCGCACGTTATGGATCGATGCGTTGTGCATTGATCAGACAGATGTCGAGGAGCGAAGTGCCCAAGTCTCTATGATGAGCCTCATCTACAGGACTGCATATCGGGTCAACATCTGGCTCGATGTGCCGACGGCGAGCCTTCAGAGTTTCGCAGTCAGAACCTTGGCCGTGCTACTCAACTGGCCGAAGCACGAACCACGGCCGTGGGAGACAGGCCTCGGCGCACGAACGCGGAAGCGCATAGATCGTCTGCGGCTCGCGTATTGGCTCATCAAGCAGACTCCGCAGAAGGTCGAAGAGGCCCTACAGAGCAGTGAACCCTGCTGGACAGACAGGATGTGGGTCATACAAGAATATGTCCTCAGCCGGGACACCTACCTGTACTACGGCCGGTCGCACATCCATTACACTGAGCACGACTTCACCTTGCTCCATCAGGGGTCGAGAGATTACATGCCCTCACGGGATCTCCCAGCGCTCACTAATCTGCGGCATAATCTTCTGATGTTCCGTCCGCCGCAGTCACTGGTGGAAGCCGCGGAGATGACAGCTGATGCTGGAGCATCTGATCCGAGAGACAAGGTATACGGCCTATTGGGCATCCTGTCCAACAGCGAGTCGCAGTACATCGTCCCGGACTACACCCTGTCGACCTGGCGGGTCTACGTACAGGCTACCTTTGCATCTATGCAGGGTCCGGGCGGCCTGGTCATACTCGCACTGGGCCCGGTCAACGAGCATCACGACACCACCTTGCCGACATGGGTCGTGGACTTCTCGCGTGTGTCAACGGATTACCATCACGTGCAGTTGCAGGATGAGGACCATTCCAACACGGTAGGGCCGATGGGCATGGGCAACCGAGTGACACGCCACGAGGGCGTTGTCGAACTCTACAATTTGATGCGGGGACTGGCGAGTGTGCGATGGCCTGGGTGCGAAGTCGTCGGTGACAGCGCAGCGTTGATGAGTAATGACATGCGCGACCTCCATGTGCGTGGCATCATGTTTGCCACGGTGATGTCTTCACACGATCTGTCTCACATCCGTGCTCCCACGATCTCGCTAGGCGTCGAGAGCGTGCCACTGGCACACTCCTTGTGCACCACCACCACGGAGGCCAGAATCGCAGTGCAGCGAGCGACTAGCTAACGCAGCTGCGAACGAATCGTCTCATGGTCCCACAATGGGCCGTCGGTCGAGGGTTTACTGGACAGACATACCGACGCGCTGGACGACTGGCTCGACAGCGTCTCCAACATCAAAGCATGGTTCCGACACTGGGACGACTGTATATCGCTCCGGCACATGCCTCCAATGGCTGGGCTCGTGAGGGATGAGAGCATCGACGACGCGGATCTGCTGTGGCTGATCAGACAGTTCCAGCATTATGCCACTACCAGAGGCATTATGCAGTGCTTCGCGACGACCAATGGGTTTTTGGGAATAACTTCTGCCACGCTATTGGTGGGCGACACGGTTGCACTCATCAAGGGGAGTACGTTCCCCGTCATACTGCGAAGGTCGGGCGACAAGTGGGCGCTCGTGGGAATCTGCTTTATACATGGGATTGAGAATGACGAGCTCCTTAAAGTATGGGACGGTGTCGAGCTGGCGGAAGAAGAGTTCGTGCTATGTTAAGGCCTATATCACGGAACGTGGTTGTCAAAGCCTCACGACCCAGCTCCACACAGCATTGCCGTATACACCCAATTCCTCGCCTACAAGCTCGACGTCTCCCCAACGAAGGTGATAGAGAGAACCTCGTTCAAAACGGCCATACGATGTCGAAGCAGCCGAGCTTGGAGCCGGTAGAGTAAGGGTCTGGTAAAGTGGCCATGCGAGAAACCTGCGGCCGCTTGGGTCTCGATGCCGTAATCGCTTCTATGTGACATTCAGAGACCTCGAGATCAACCTGACCCGGTCGCCTGTAGCACAGTGGCCTGGGCCCCACGGACCAAACCAGAAGGCGGCTCGCGAGCCTTGTGTACGGTATGTCTGGCAAATGTTTTGTCCAAGATGCAACCCATCGCGCGTCAATGGTGTTCTCTGTACATATGTACCGCATGCGTCCAGTATGCGGCCTGTGCAAACGCGCTCGACTCGTGTTCGTGCACGGCAGGCGATGTGGAGGCTGCACATCGGACTGCCCGAGGCAGACTGTGGCGCATGTGCGTGGTCGTTCGCCATGGTGCCGGTGTCCCCATGATCCAGCCGCAGCGTGGTACCGAGGTCAAGTTGTCGCTGTGCTGCGATTGAAGTCGCGGCTTGCAAAGCGGGGCCGTCAAGCGGCGGTGTGCTTTGAGCTCCAGATCGTAGGACATGCGAGAAGCTGGCAGTCGCTCCTCGAGGTCCTCATCGACCTCACTTGGAGATCTCCTCCATGCGTTTGCGTTTCTCCTGTCATGATTCCTCTTCTTTGCTTCACCCACTGAACATGTGCTTGAACTTCTCAATCTTCGTGCTGATGTACTTCTCCACCTCAGCCCCCTGCACGCCCTCCTTCCCGCCACTCTTCCACGCGAGCGGTATCATGGGCACCCGCTCCACCACTCGGACCTCCCTATTCGGTCCTTCCACCGCGCGGACCTTCTCGGGGTTGTTCGTGAGTAATTTGATACCTCGCTCGCCACCCAATCCCAGATCGAGTAAGAGGGCTGTAGCAAGGCCGTACGACCGCGCATCGCCCGGGTGCCGGAGCAGGAGATTGGCTTCCATGGTATCGTGCCCCAGATCCTGGAGGTTATACGCCTTCAGCTTCTCCTTCAGCCCGATCCCGCGCCCTTCCTGCCTCAGATACACGATCACCCCTCCACAAGAGGGCAGCTTCCCGTTCACCAGCTCGTGCTCGTGTCCGTCTTCCGGCTCCCCGGGCGTCGATGCTGGCGTGGGCGCCGGTAGACCCATCAACCGCGCCGCTTCGTCCAATTGCTCACCGCAGTCACACCGCGCAGACCACACGGTCTCGCCTGTATAGCACTCGCTGTGGATTCGGACGAGCGGTGGGCCGTACTCGGGCGGGTAGGAGGCATCGAATTCGCTGCCGTCGGTCGAAGCTTCGGAAGAGATCGACGGCGAAGGCGGCGTCGATCCAGGCCCATTCAGCTGGCTCAGAAAGCTCGCCGATGCGCGCGGGCTGCTACTCGGCGTGCTCACCCCAGCATCCCGCCGTATCTGGTCGAGCCGACTGCTCGTCCGGCCCGGGTAGAGCGTCCCGACGTACGCGCCGCGGATCATGCGATCCCGTTCCGTTTCGCCGGGCCTTGGCGCATCGAGACTGCGGCTCCGGATGTGCGGGCCGAAGACGATGGCGAGGTGCTCCTTGTCGTCCACGTTGTTATGGTAGAGGTGCAGGAACATCTCCTGCCCTGTCGTCGTCGGGATGCGGGCGCGGACTTCACATTGGACTTCCGGCAGCTTGGGGAGGAGTCGCGCTTGCTGGTGCGCATCGTCGGAGATGTCATCGGGTGGTTCGACGGGGATGCTGCGGGGTTGTCTGTCGTGTCGCTGTCCCTCATCGCGAAAGGGGCTGTGAGGGGGGGTGAAGGCGGGACTGATGAGTGGGGGGTGCGTGGGCGCGTGAGCGTCATCTTTCCGGTCGAGGTCGAGGTTGGAGACTGTGCGGTCGCGGAGGGGGCGGGGCGAGGCAAGGGGGAGGAAGGCGGGCGAGGCGTGGGCGGGGAAGTCAGGCATGGCGGTGGATGTGTGGGAGGCAAGGGCGCACTGCCCGCCGTCACTGCTGATGCGTCGTTCAGCAGCAGGAGCATTACCAATTGCGGGCTCCCGACTGGGGTCGCCTCGGCATTGACGAGTGGGATGGACGGGCCGATGCCGGCGGCGGCGGCGATGGTGCTATTCCCGAAAGGTTGACCGCGAGTCAGGGAGGACATCAGACGGTCTTTCTGGCATCGACTCGTAGATGGTACCAGCTGGCTGGACCGCGATGCTTTGTTACCGCAGGACAACGTAGCAAGCGAGCAGGTCTGAGTCAAGGTACCTCAACAAGCATCTACTTGAGACACGGCCCTTCTTCACAACCACGAGCACGTACCTTGAGACCAGCCGGCACGGTCCTCTTGAGAGAGCCTCTTAGTTCACAAAGTGAGGTTCTACACTCTGTCCACAGAAACGGGTAACTCCGAAGATTGCTTCTGGCGCTATGGCATGCCGTATCACAGATCCCTGCTCCCACACCTTCCGTCCGTCAGTCTCCAGGATCGGGTCTCCGGGCTCTGCTACGCCCTAAAGATCGACTGCGCCGTGGTTGTATAGCCATCCTCGGCCTGACTGATAGCCTCAACACGGGCCGTCGACGACTGGAGCCTCCTTGGACGGCGTCACCACATTCTGAATGATGTGCCTTCGCCTATGCATACCCGCGGACCAACATCCGCTGAACAGCGTGAAGCAGGTACCACTGGCCTATTGAACCGAGATCCCTGGGTCGCCTACAATGACTTCTGTCGTGGCGGCACGGGTGACTTTGCAAGCCCATCGCCGCGTTAAGGGCAATGTGCTGAGACGACCATGCCCTTCGTTGCAGCCACTGGAAGACTGTGAGTCCGCTGCACAGAGGATGCGCGTCCGGGCCATCTCGAGCTAGCATATACGCGACCACCCGATCTGCAGTCCGAGCTGTTGGTCTTTGCCCAATCAGCCATCTGCTCAAAGCCAGCCAGTCGCACCCCGCCTTAATGGCCACTACGGCATTTATCGTGATCACGGAGAGTCCTCGACGCAGGTCCAACCATCGCTCCAGATTGCGCTTGGTCTGCAGCTACACCCATGCATCCCACCCGGCCGATGATTTCCTCGGCGCCTCTCCAGTGTGAAGCGGACCAGTGGCTCTGAGGCCGTACGCGGAAGGCCGGAGATGGGGGCCATTGATGGCATGGCGTTTCCAGGAGAGCATGGTATTGCAGTTGCCATCCTCAATCAAGCATCATTCGCCACCTCGCGTCTGGTAAGGTGCTATTACAGCTGTCCAGGCAAGCGAAACCGGCTGGCTCGCCTGACTCGAGTTCTGCTTCAATACGAAGGTACTAGCGACCGAGCTCAGCGCTTATCCAAGTTCACGGTTGACCGGCGTCCGAGTATGGCAAAGACGAGCCGTGACCTGACCTCTGGATCCCCCCGAGGGCGTCCAATCCGTTGCCGACAAGCCGACCAGTAGCTGCGCCGCGGTAGCTAAGCCGAAGCAATGCGGCAGTCTGTGCACCCCACATTGTATAAAGCTCGCCACCCTCCGCCTCAAAAGAAGTATATCCTACGACTCGACCTCCATATCCGCGATCCATCTTCGCATCAGATACTTACTCACGGTCTACTCCTGCCACCAACATGACCACGCAGCAACGAGACCTGATCATTAATGAGTTGTACCACATCTTGCACGAGCTCTGCGAGGATGTCACGGAGATGCGTGCCAGTCTCAAGAATATGAGGGCTTCTGTCAAGGAGATGGCGAAAGAACTGGAAGTGATTGCCGAAAGCTTTGCGATGCTACAGCAGGCTGCGCACACCAGGCAAATGGGGGAGAAGCCGTCAGCAGCGCAAGGCGCGGCACATGGGGGCCAGGAATTTACGTACAGTGCGTTGCTGTCGACTCCTCGGGTCTTCGCGATACTGACCATGCGCTGTCGATGCAGACTCAATCGGCGTGCTTACCGCCTTCGACCCCGGCTCGACCACTACGCATATGCTCACTACGTCGCACAGCCGCGGGAATCTGCGCGAGCAAGACCGCGACGTCGGCGTTGGTGGTTCGCCCTCGGAGCTGGCGCCTGCTCACCTGGCTTGGCCTGGTCTGCCCATCCCCGCTCAGACCACAGATGCTGTCGCTACCACTCCCAGCGGCGAGCGAGCGCCCAAAGCTACCACCAAGGAGCTTGACTTGATGGGCTGCAGCAGTAAGAACCCGTCTGCTTCTGTGTCCGAAGTGGAGGCTTCCCAGGCAACCAAGACTGCAGCTTTCAGCGCGTGTCCCATTGACACAGGCGAAGATGGCCTCACGCTGGGCGGTAGTGAGTGATACAGCTTGAACGAGAGAACGATAAGAGAGCCGAGATAGCGAGGGAATGTTGGCGTCCGTGGAAGGCTTCTATCGAGGATCGAGGGACCGGAGCGCAGCGGCACGAGTCGGAACCCGACCCAGAAATGCGGTGCTACAGGGTTTTCTTCCGAAGCGGCCCGCCAGCGTCAGGTGTGATACGCCCGGCAGACACCACTGAAACTGCGACTATAACCACTGCGCACCGCGCTGCCGCTTGCCAACGCCAAGGGCAAGCCGCACCCCCGTCTCGACCTAATGTCATATTTCGTCCGCTGTCATCCCGCGTGTGGTGCAACTCTCATTATTCGTCCTGCATCGCGCTGGACTGGACCAGATCGGCGTTTGCTTCAACGCACTGGACTGCCTGCGGTTGCTGGTATTTCAGACTTCCACGGCGCCGACGACATCCCTGCTGCTGACCACGCTGCCTGTAAACTCTAGGTGCTCTACTCGGCTGTACCTAGCTGAGCCGACGAGCCTCGGTGCCTAGCGTGCGGTCAGTCTTGCGGACGAGAACTGCGACCTCGTGCCTGCCGGAGTCGGAATTGCGGGTCCCGATCGGCGTTCCGTGCGCCAAGTGACGAGCTGAAGTCTTTTGCTTCCTCGAGTCGACTTGTTCCAGACACTTGCATCGACGGCCCCTTGACCTACAAGAGGTCGGATCGGCACACCATTGCGTGCTGCCCTCTGTGCTACCTTCTGCAGCAGTAGCGAGTTGCCGCGAGTCGAAACTCACGCGGCGAGACGACAGCTATATACGAGCAGTAGGTTCTCCTCCCAGCTGCTTCACGGACCATGGTACTAATCATGCACAGCGGACTGAATCTTGCGCGGCACGCACACAGCCGAGGGCAGCTCCGAAGGGTCTCTTGCTCCCACGAGATTACGCAACGCCTTGACCACCCCGGACTTGTGTTCTGGTAGCTGATTCTCATCCTACCTCTACCTCCTTGCGACAGGTGATCTACTCGCTTACGACGCCGTGGTACGAAGTCACTGGCCGACGACATAGGGAAATGCCGTGAACGGAGCTGTGACGACCTCGATAACATACTCGCGGAGACCTGCGAAGCCCGTGCGGCGTTTGCGGCGCCAGATGAAGGTCCGCGGGCTATGCAGCAAAGGCTTGTGAAGCCTATGGTTTGCTACGTTAGTGACGGTCAGTCGCACCGGAAAAGTCGTATTTCGCCGCTCTATGTGGCAAATCTTCGACGCAAGCGACCTGGATCCGGGACCGCTTCGCACTCAACCCATCCGCAAAGCACGTCACCGTGCTCCACGTCCTTTACCTCACGCCGAATGTCGCTAGCATCAGATATTGCCATGATCATGGGGCTCAAAGGGAACACGCCCACGCTGAGCCCGCCCGAACTCAAAGCGGTCGCTCTCGTGCTCAAGTACTTCTCCACGCCTGCTGAGTCCGGACCGAGTATCTGCGCACAGGTTCCTGCGACCTCTGGCGCCATGCTGGCTGCGCTCTGTAACGACCACGACGCACTGGCTGCCCGCAGTACTCTGCGTGTCACATAGTCGTGGATACTGTCGAGATGCTTGAGAGTATACTGCTACTTACCGCAATGGAGACGGTGCTCGTTGCTCAAGGCGTGAGCAAGCACTTCTACGACACTATCGCCGCTTCTACGCAGTTGCAGCGCAAGCTGTTCTTCGACCCCTCACCTGTCGCCGCCGCCAACGAGAAGCCGCTCGCCAATCCGCTCTTCGCCAAGGCTTCCTTTCGACGCCATGTGCAGATCATCTACGGCGAAGCCAGCGGATACCAGCCGTGGGACCGGTTTTTTCTCAATGTCAAGTATGGATTGGTGCCCGTGACACCCATCTTGCCTACCGCATCGGCATCTATGAGGCCTTGCAAGGGAAATCTCGGGCTGCATGAAGAATGCCACCTGCAATGGATGCTCCGCCGTCCGGTCTTCACCGATATCCAGCAGACGGCTCTGTCTGCGCTGAGTCCGGGCTCTTGGCGACGGATGTATATGACACAGCCGTCTTTCTCGGTTTGGAGGGGCATCACAGGAGAAAAAAAGTGTGTTTCTCGGGATTGAGCATAAGGACCATATGACGCAAGACCCACTCACTCTTGGCCAACTGCTTGAGAAGCTGTACGACTGAGAAGGCGCGGGTCGGCGGTGGACAGAACAGAGATGGGTCATGCATGGCTGACATGGGGTGATGGACTTGGCCCTGCGTTGGCGTCCTTCTCTGGTGGTCAAGGAGGCCGGAAGCTTTGCGAACAGAATCTGCGTGTTTCAGTGTGATTGCTTGAGAGTGAACTGAAGGTGCTGACAGGGTACACCTCGACTGAGCCTAGTTCATGATAATCACGAGCGCAGGCTGGGGCTCAATGGTCGGCTATTAAGTGGCCTACGGCTGGCCGTAGCCTTGAGCAATCAACACTTCTCGATTACGACTCCAAGATTGAGCCTTTTAGGGGAGGTCTCGTGCAGCAAAACAGCTACGATCGCATTTCGCTGCTTGGTCGCCCTTCGCATATGCCACCGGGCGTGACGCCCGGATCGGTCATACCCAACGACCCTGGTCACCCATGCGTCGAGATCTACACTGTGTGAGAGCTGCGGTACACTTCCTTCTCCGTAGCAGCTTTCAGCTGTCCGTGTGCCGTGTGACACGTTCACTTGTGATGACTTAGCTTCAACTTAATATTTACGGTGAGACACCGGGTAAGGATGATCACAATGTATCCTCGCTGACTCTTAGACTCAGCGATGTTGTGCAGAGCACTCGGCTCGCAGGCCTCGAGCTCCGGTCTGGCGACGGCGGTGGAGCCGAGCCTGCATTGATGCCACTCTTCCGGCTGGGCGCACACTCAATAAGGTCGTAGGAGCGTCCGGCAGAGGATATAGATGGTGTTCAGCTTCTGGCGTTGAGAGTTGGATTAGGAGATGCTAGGTCAGGGTCCATTCAAGCCGCGCGCTGCTGAATCATGCTTGCTTAGACTCGGGCGATGTCGAGGAGGACAATAGCAGTGCCGGTCCTTCCGCTCCTGATCCTACTCACGGCGCCCCTGCACCGACATCATAAATCAGCAGAGACACTCCAGACACTCCAACGAACGGGAGTGTGCATCATCAGTGGCCGGTGTGGAACAAGCTAGAAAGACCACAGGGCTTGTGTCGAGATGCCCGACACGAGTATTGCTGTGACCCATGCACACAGAACCGGGTGTCAAATCTCGTTTCGAGCGGAGCGTTTGGTCCACATCGCACACATCGGGATATCGGCCACTCGTAGTAGCGACATCTTTTACCCACACCATCATCATCGTCATCACCATCACCCTCTCCCCCCCAACTTCTCCAGCGCTCTCGGTCCCTGCTCGTCCCACTCCGCCTTACTGACCCACATGCCCTCCTTATCCGCCATAATATTCGCCAGCACCGCGCCTCCCAAGAAGACCATATGCCGCCGTCTCGGCGGATCCTCGATCCGGACCTTGAACTTCCCCAGCCGCTCCGGGTTACCGCCCAGGACCTTCGTCAGCCACAGCTGCTTGATCTCCTTCTCCATCCGTGACGGCAGACCAGGATACATGCTCGAACCCCCCGAGAGCACGATCGCGCGGTAGAGCGAGGACCGGATATCGACGTCCGCGGCTTGGATGGTGTTGAAGAGGAACTCCGCGATGCCGGGCTGCTCGACGTCCACGAGATGCGGCTGGAAGAGGCACTCGGGCGCTTCGAAGCGCTCGCTGCCTACTCTTATCACGCGGCCGTCGGGTAATGTGTAGCTCTCCACCAGCACGGTCGTCTCCTCCGACAGCTTTTGGTCGAGTGCCAGGTCGTAGGAGACGTAACACAGCTTCTCCTTGATCGCGCGCACAGTCTCGAAGTCCGCTGTCCGGTTCAGGGCGTAGCCGCGTCGGAGAAGGAGGGAGATGAGGTTGCGCGTGACGTCCCGCCCGGCCACGTCTAGCCGGCGGGTCAGGTGGTTGAGGACTGTGGACTCGTAGACGGGAACGATGTGCGTGACGCCGTCGCCGGAGTCGACTACGACGCCTGAGGAGAGGCCTTGCGCGTATAATGCGAGGACGGCCTGGATGGCGACGTAGACCCCGCCGAAGCCGTACCGCTCGAACATGACCTCCGCCATCTGCTCTCGGTTCCTTAAGGGGTTCATGGGCGGTTCTGTGAGGAGGATCTTGCGGCCGGTCGGGTCTATCCGCATCTTCTCGAAGAAAGTGTAGTCCCAGAGCTGCTGCATGTCGTCCCACCGCTTGACGATGCCGTTCTCCATAGGGTAGGTGATTTGCAGCATACTCCGCGCTGCTGCGGCCTCGTCGCCGCACATGATGTCTTTGAGCTTGATGTCATCGCTACCTTGCTCCTCGGTTCGCAGGATGGGTCGGCCGACTATGGAGGGGTATTGATGGTCTGGGAAGTTCTGAGGAAGGAGCGGGCGTTAGTCGACGTGATGAAGAGATTTATGGCATGTGAGCGACACACTGTGCCTGCGTACCCGGCCTTGAGGAAGCCGGTGCCTCCGTCGAGGACTGTTCGTATAAAGTCAGCGTACTGGCTTCGTGCTGACGCTCCAGCATCTCATACCAATTGGTACCTCCGCCATGGTCTCGATAAGCTACCACGGTAGCTATTGTGAAGTGTTCAAGTATGCGAAGAGTCGGTTGTGGGCCATGGGTCAATTGTCGCAACTCTCAATGCCTGGCAGGCGCTCATATGGGAGCTGCGGTCATCAGATTCCATGAGCCTAAGGCATACATGTGGATGCGAACACCCCTCGCAGTCACCCTCAGACGCTCTTCGACAGCTCTACATTCATTCAGCAGCCAACGAAGCGATAGAACGTATGCAGCACAGCGCGATGTGCTCGGGAAGATGCTCTTGCCGAAGCTATACTCACATGCTGAACAGACGCCAGCTCAATCATATTGTGGCTCATGGATGGTAGCTAAGCCTACAATGGAAGGCACTGCGAGGTATGCCGCAAATCGCAGCAAGATACGAGGCCATATAAGTCGGCATACACTCTTCCACCGCACATGACTAATCTGCTACGGTTGCTGCATTGCTCGCCCTATCCCTTTGACATGCAAAAGCGACTTCTCTACCTCCTCCACCTTCTGAACGCTCTCATCGCATGCCTCTGCATTGCCATTCTCGGACTCGCCACACGCAGTATCATCCAGGAGGGCAAGCTAGATGTACCAACGTCTGTGGATGGAGTCAGTCTCGGGTTGCTGATGTGGCCCGGATGCGGCGGCGTCGTGGACTTCCTCCTCTTCCTGTTCATCTTGGTCGCGGGCGAGCGGCGGACATTTGTGCGCTAAGCTTGCCGTATCCCTTGATCGCAAGCAGCTGATGCCGCCGATGCAGAAGACCCTCCGAGCCCGCCAAGTCCACGACCACGGCTTCCTTTTCGTCGGATCGTTCATCTTCATGCGGCCGTTTGTGGTCCTGATCTACGAGTTCGTGGCCTCCAACAACGCGAGCAAACCCGGGCACGCCACCGCCGAGAGCTGGGCGTGCAATGCTGAAGGGCCCGGCGCAGCGTCCCTTTGTACCGATCTGCGCGCTGCACGGCATCTTCTGGTCCCTGTGGTCGTCATTGCTGCGATCTTGACTGGCACAGTGATATGGGTCTGGCTTCACCGGAAGGAGTACAGGGAAGCGCTTGATCGAACGGCACATCCACCGTCGGCCCTCGGCGCTGAGCTGGATACAGCCCGCATGCGTACAGCCAGTGATGGAGATAAGAGGTAGGCTGTTCTCAACAGATGATGCTCATAGCACAATGTCAACATCTGAACGACTCCCTCTAAGTGTGCACGGTCGGTCTCAGCGCCTTCGCTTTGCACTCCACACTTGCGATCGTGCTTGTGATTGATGACGGCCGGTGGTTCCGTGCGCCAGAATCACAAGCCCAGGCTGACACGATCCACGCAGTCTGCGTACCAAGACGGAGATCGCAGACCATCGAGACGGACTGCATGTCCTGAGCACGGGCACATCGGATGAATTCGTTGAAGCCTCGGGCGGCCTCTAGATCCAATCATATCGCTTGCCGTGAGCCGTCTTGCGGACCTGCTATGGCAAAGTCCCCGGCGAGTAGCGAAGGGGAGGGGATGCTTTGAGGTGGACTGCATGAGGCGTCGAGACCCAGCGCCTCAGCCTGCGGGAGGACTTTGGGATGTTCGCACCCTCGACATGGGATCCAACGAATCATCGAGTAGCCACTGCTAATGATACTAGTGCCCTGGATGGTGGTCCAGTTTGCGATGTCATGCCTTGAAGCGGCGCAATGTGAATGAAGATCACGCTGGTTGACTCATGCCAGCACGAGTCATCCCCTGACTCAATCCGCACTACTCCTGTCGTGCTAGCGCCTCCTCGAATCATACTTATTCGCGCCGCGCCTTCGCAACCTCTTCCCCTCGGCATCTTGGTGCTCGGGCATTACGCATATCAGTGAGGATTCGTCCGAGATTGCGTTTTTGCTAGTTGAAAACTATCAACTGACTGCTTCATGTGGTCCTCGGATCGTATGGGAATTTTTGAATACATACACACATAAGAGTGTACCTTTTCATCAGTCGTCCTCGCCTTGGCGGCGAGGGACTGGAGAAGAGTCGATACATATCACAAGCGTACTGGTCGTCATTGGAACAGAGGGTTTCGGTGCCTCGACCTCACGCGCTCGGCTGGCATATCGACAGGAGGATGATTTGCTGTCCTGAGTGAGGAAGATGGAGGCGGAAACACACGCTCGAAGTGCCCTGTTAATGCCGTCACTCAATACATACAATAGAGAAGACCGCCCGCGCTCAGCAGCGGCTCAGTAGTGCGTCCTGATGAGGAGGTGATGCGTGGGTGGCATGCTGTGCGGTGGTTCGCAGCTTGACGCGTCCAGTCACGCTCTGCCGTCTCCGTTGAAGCAGGGCACTGATTACACCACCGCACGACGATATCCTAGATCAAGAAGGCCACGCCGGCCCATGCTCGGCCCATACTCAACCGCTCCCTGCCGCCGCCCGTCACGCATCACTTGCGCCAGACGGATCCCTGCGCGAGCTTGGTCGCCATGGCACGCCTGGCAGCCATGTGGTTGTCGCCCGCGAACCATGTGCTGTGCAGCCGCAGTACGTTACCGACAAGACTCTGCCGATGGTGCCTGGCCGGTACGCACACGGGCTCGTGGTATCACTGAGGCCTTCGCCGACCTGCGGTGTACGCCCGACTCGCTGCAGGCGTGGTAGTGTCTCCGAACGCACGCTCCAGAACTTACCAGCAGGATGCTGCAGCACGACAGTAGGACCTCGGCCGCGGTGGTACCTCTCAAGGTGGACACGCGCCGCAAGTTGGCAGCAGGCGAGGCTCAGCACATTGTCCGCCGGGGCTGGGAGCGCTTCGTAGTACGAGGGTGACACGGCAGGTGCAATAGACGCGCGTCTACGGCGGTGCCGCATCGCTTCGGTCTGGCGGTACCTCGTGTGCGCTGGTACCTACCCGAAGCAGGCTGGTAGACCAGACAGTAATTATGCGACCTGGGAACTGCGGTACGGTCACCATGGTCGAATGGCGAGCATCACGGACTCGCAATAGATATTGCAACGACGGTCCTTCGGCCAAGCGATCACCTCGAGCATCCTCGCCGCGCTGCGTCCAAACGATCATCAAGAGCGCATGGGCTTTGGTTGGCGGTGCCGTGATCTCCCAAGCTGACTGCCGAGCCCTCACATGCGATGATCGTCGTCGTCGTGCAGCAATTTCCACGCCCGGCAGCCATGCGGCAGCACCCGATGAGTGGCCAGCACTGGAAATAGCCCAATGTCGCTTCCCGCCGGCAGCAGCAGCAGCATCACCCAGCAAGCATGGCAGCGGGCGGCTACCACGATCGTCACGACAGCCCAGCGCCGTGTTCCCCCGGTGAGGTCATCTGGCGTTTGCTGGGTGCGTCTGATGATGTTTATTGATGGAATGCGCTGATCATGGGGATGATGGCCACGAGTTTTGGCAGTGAAGATTGTTAGGTTGGAGGCTAAGGCAGGTACGACATGATTAGCACAGGGGTGGTGAACCTTAGCAGAGCCGCTTGGGCTTCATCAGGTCGCTGCTCCGCCAACGTCGACGGCGAGGGTGGTGTCGGCGCGTCGCGTCGTGTTCCGGAGCCTGGGGGGCGAATTGCTAGGTGGAACCGCGGGTGGACTTCGAGCGAAAGCGGCGGGCAGGTTTAGATGAGTCGCACAAGCAAACAGTACTGGAGATGTCAACAAACACCACCTGCACATTTACTATGTAGCTATGCCGCCGCCCTGCTTCAATGTTGAGAACTCGGCATCAGTCCTCGAGGATGTGGGTCGTCAAGAGCTTGCCGCGAGACTCCTCGGCCTGCTACGCACTGTAGACTTGCCTTGTCTTCAGCGTACTACTACGCCATGTTGAGGTCGGCATGCCTGGCCGCGCTATGGGGCGAGCAAAATTGCGTCTGCCGTGAGTGGGTAGGCATACGACGGTCAAGATGCGGTCGGTATATGAGAAGAAAGTCAGTAGGCTCGTTCACCGAGTGTACGAGGCATCGTGGGTGTCAATAGTGCTCGTCCTCGGCGCAGCGTGTGCTGCCATTGGCTTGGGTAGCGAGATGGGCGGAAATTGGCACGCATAACCTTGACCTCCTTTCGCCGGCCCACGCTCCACTCAACTCCCCTCGTCGCCCGGGCCTCGCGCAACACCGTCACCTATGCTGTGAACACGTCAACAACACCACCGCCCGGCCGTCTAATCCTAATTCCACCTGGAGACACCTCACCTGCGCACGTCTCCAATTCACTCCTTTGGAATCTCTGCACGCGACACACCGAATAGCTCACATTCTTTACTCTACTTCACACCACGCGCCCCAGCCTCTTGCGATCTCAGCATTGACGACACCTGCGATCACGCGACCCATACCTCGTCGACGTTGACTGAGGCCACCGAGCTCGCACACATCGCAACACCGCACCGCGCACGCAAAAGACCAGACATCAGCGACATCATTACCGTGGCTTCGCCGGACAGCAGCGAACCGAAAGAACGCCTCAGATATAGCTGACACACCCTCGGACCGTCCATTGCAAGATTCCCGGCATACTGGTAGCGAACAGCGATGAAGAACACACTTGCGCTGCTCTCCGTGGCGATCGTCGCCGTTGCGGCAGTTCCCCACCAACACAAGCACCAGCAGGTGCATCAGAAGCGCGGGTGGCGTGGCCGCGAAAGTGGCACCGACTATGGTGTCACCAACACCGACTACACCGTCGTCCCGGGTCCGACCGTGATGGTGTACGTTCTCAATGGCAAGTCGATCACCGAGGACGAAGTCCGCCAGGGCATTGCGAACGGCACCTTGGTCTGGGAGAGCGGCGGGCAGCTGTCCGCAGCCTCGTCTTCGGCCGAGGCGACCAGCACGTCCTCCGCGTATGTGCCGCCCCCGACGTCGACTTCGTCGACTTCCTCGATCTACGTTGCGCCGACCACAAGCTCAGCCGACGCATATACGCCCAGCCCGACGTCAGAGTCGTCTTCTTACTCTGCCCCTTCATCGACCTACTCACCACCCGCAAGCAGCCCGTCGTCTGCGTCTGCCGCGCCTTCAAGCTCAAGCAGCAACCCCTCTCCCAGCAGCGGCGGCAGTAACGATGACTCCAACTACGACAGCGACAGCGCCACCGGCGTGGACGAGGACTTCCCGGATGGCGAGTTGGACTGCTCCACCTTTCCATCGCAGTACGGCGCCGTGCCAATCGAGTGGATGGGCCTCGGCGGCTGGACGGGCGTGCAGCAGCCCGGCTCCAGCGACGGCGGCTTCAGCAACATCATGACCGTCACCAAGGACCTCGTCGGCAACGACGGCGCCTGCACCGAGGGCTCCTACTGCTCCTACGCCTGCCCCGCCGGCTACCAAAAGGCCCAATGGCCCACCATGCAGGGCGCCACCGGCCAGTCCGTCGGCGGCATCGTCTGCCAGGGCGGCAAGCTCCGCCTCACGAACCCGGGCATGTCCAAGTCCCTCTGCATGACGGGCACGGACAAGGTCACCATCCTCGTGCAGAACAAGCTGGGCTCGAATGTCGCCATCTGCCGCACCGACTACCCGGGCACCGAGTCCGAGACCGTCCCGCTCAACACCCAGCCGGGCTCGACCAGCAACCTGACCTGCCCGGACGCCGACAACTACTACAACTGGCAGGGCGGGCACACGTCCGCGCAGTACTACGTCAACCCGGCCGGCGTCGCCGTGTCGGACGCCTGCCAGTGGGGCTCCGACAGCAACCCGTGGGGCAACTTCGCGCCGCTCAACTTGGGCGTGGGGTACAGCAACGGCGCGGCGTGGCTGGCGATTTTCCAGAATGCGCCCACGACGTCGGCGAAGTTGGATTTCAGCGTGGAGATTGTCGGGGACAATTTGAGCGGGAGCTGCAAGTATGAGAATGGGCAGTATTGCAGTGGTTCGTCCTGCAGTGCGGTTACGGGGTGCACCGTACGTATCTCCGGTCTCTTCTCGCAACGTTCGCGACACTGACCGCGCATGCAGGTCTCGATAAGCGAAGGCACCGCCACCTTTGTCTTCTCATAGTCGCGCCGCTCGGGGACCACGCCAGCTGCGCGCGCGCATCCCCGCATCCCCTACACCGAGCCGCCACTCCGTCAGCGCAACACGACTCACACGCATTCCTTCTTGGCTTTCATACCGGCGTGCGCGGCTACAGCATCCCTTTACTCACCCCTCGAGAGCCCTCCCGGCAGCTATCCTGTACATGATACTCCCAATCAAGCACCCATTGGTTCCTGGTCATCTCGGCAAACAACAACAGAGCTCCGCGGCGCCGGCTGGCTCGTCGCTGTGGGACGCTCGGTCATTCTTTCAACAAACGGCAACTGTTCTCGACGAAGCAATCTCACGATCTGTTCGAGTCACGTGGCGCGCGGCGGCAAATGGCGGGAAGAAGTGGGCAGCCTAAGCGCGATGCAACGCTGTGGTTTTCTTTGGGTGCGTCGTGTGTGTGTGTGCATATGCTCTGCGAATCTACTACCTCCTGATCGGAAAGCCACACCAAATGGCCCGCCTGTTCCCGTCTTCCGGGCAGCTTTCGCGGAGGCCGGAAGGGAGGAACAACGCACACTGCGATGCGAATGTGGTATCCCCGACGGGTCGCTCGGCGCTTGGCTGGCTGTTCCTTCTTTGCTCGGGTTGCACCTGCCGCTTGCTACTGAAGACGGTGCATGGGATGGCTTTAGCCTGTGTGGGAAGAGGGCGAGCGTCGGGGCGACGTGGTCGCGCTTCGTTTGTATATAATGTCTTTGCCAGAGTTAATGTCGAGTCTTCTCAAGATTTGTGCCTTGCTTCATTGCCTTTGCCCTGCTAGTCTCTGGCACCTTCACCACGGGTTTGCCATGCGAGGAATGCCATTACCTCGGTTTGTGGAGGATGTGTAGAGCGTCGTACAGTTGCTTGGCAGCTGGCGGTCGGGAGGGCTTGGTCTTGCTCTGCCCACCTCTTCGTCCTCTCTTCTGGGGCTTTGCGCTCAGGGCGATGGTGTTCTCGTGACGAAAGCGTCTTTGTGGGAGACTTGTCACCCGGTTCCAATGATCGCCAGGCCTCGCGGTGTCTCGGCGAGATTCCGCGGCACGACACGCTCCGCACGGCATCGCTCTTATGGTCTTCTGATTGTCGGTCGGTGCAGTCCGGCAGCTTGCGCCGGGCCCATCACCAGTCTTCCATCTGTGGCGGACTTTCCGCCTGTCTGAGTAGATACGCCTCCATCTTCCCATCATACGGCATACGCGTGCCAATCCCATGGTAGTACTCACACGGGAGTTCTCCTAATCTAGTGGGCGCTAAATGGTGCTCTTCGATCGTGCAGCCCTCGAGGTGCATCACCTGGATGTGGTCCAGCTTCACGACCTTGGGAATCCCGTAGAGCAGGTCGCAGGACCCCGCGATGTTCATGTCACGAAGCTCGAGGGCGGTCAGCGTCGCCGCGTGCTGCTTGAGGAAGCGCAGGAAGCGGGTCGAGTCGAGGTTGGCTGATAGCGCGAGGTGCGTCAGGTGCGGCCAGCACGGGCCCGAGCTCTGCGCGTCGAAGAAGTCGCGCAGGGCGTCGGCGGGCGAGATGTCGAACGCCCCAGTGTTGACATCTACATACTTGAGATCCAGGCGCCGTAGCTGCCGGGCGGCGAGTAAGAAGAGCGTCGCCTCGCTCGCCATCTCCCGCGCGCTTCCTTGGACGGACGGGGTGTACGTCACGTCGAGGGAGAGGTCGGTCAGATGTCGGAAGCCTTCGATGAGGTTGTTGTATCGATGATCATGAGCGGGGGAGGGGCCAAGGGATGCCATCCTGCCTTGGCGAAGGGTGACGCCGAGGAGAGCTCGATAGGGCCGGCAGTGAGTGCCCCGGACGTCCAGCCGGGTCAGGTGCTTTGTCCCTGCGAACTGCGCCCGGAAGCCAATGGCTTCGAGCAAGCACAGCGCTGCTTGACCGGGGCCGGGGTGGCGCGGTCCCCGGTCCATGTGCTCGTTGCCCTCGAAGTAACCGCCGGCCTCGCCCAGGCGGAAATGCGTTTCCTGTTCTACTGACTTCCATACTGGCCGGACCTCACCATAGTCTTCAAAGGACGCCGCGGTGGCGAGGTCGGCGCCCACGAGATTTGGCAACAGGTTGAAGGCCTCCTGGAAGACTCTCCCCTCGACGTCTTCTCGCCATGCGCGCTGGGAGGCGCTGAGTTCGTGATATCGAGACATCGCCGCTTCGATCTGCTCCTCCGTCGGTTTTGGGCTGGGCAGCTGGGCGTCCTGACTGGCCTGATAATGCAGGAGCATGCTGTTACATTTCCCACAGCCGTCGAGTCTTTCAGCACAGTCCTTGCAGGTTTGGCGGAGGCGTGCAAACTCCTGTTTGCTCCAAGACTCGAGGAGTGGGGAGGACAGTAGATGCATGCGAGGGTGAAGCCAGTGGGTGGCGTTCCGGTCTGGGAGGAGATCTGAGAAGATGGTGAAGTGTCTGACGTGCTTTGCCAAGGAGCTTAAGCTCAACTCACGGAGCTTCGCGACGTGATGAGGGAAGTAGCCCATGTAAAAGTGCTCGAAGACTAGAGGCGTGGCGGCATGTTGAAACTCCGGGTTGGTGAGGCGGAGGTTCTTGAGAGATGAGAAGTCGCAGTGCACTGCAAGAAGTTCGACGAGCTCTGTCGGAAGACGATCCATGATGTGCTCTCGACCCCCGGGGCTGTCGATGTCGTACAGAGGTTTGATCAGCAGATGAGAGTCCGGCGACTGAGGTAACAGTTGGGGTCGATGGTATAGCAGAAAGCTGTGGGGCGGGCCCCAATTCCAACTTACAACTTCCTAGTTGGGCTGCGCCATTGGATCCCTGCATGTACACGTCTCGTTCACATGCACGGCGCGTCACTCCAGCATCACCCACACCGTTCGTTTAGCGAAATATCAGCTCGGCAGCATGTCATATCAACATCAACAGCTTGGCGGCCAAGGTGCGCTTCCCTCACAACCTCACCTGCGCAAGCTAACACCTACGCGCAGCCTTCAACCATGGCCCATCCTCCTCCGCTGAGGCCGAATACGACCGCCTACGCGGCCTCGCCCGCCAAGAACAAGGCCAGCATCAGCACTTCGCCGCCCAAGCCTCGCGCGAGTACTCCTCCGGCAATGGCGGCGGCGCCCACGCCGCCTCTGAGCAGAGCAAGCAGCACGCCGCCGCCGCCGACCGCTACAACAAGCAGGCCAGCGAATTCATCTTCCGCGAGAACAACGCCGTCGGCAAGGTCGCCGCCGACACCATCGACCTGCACGGCCAGTACGTCGAGGAGGCGGAGGAGATCGTCGAGCAGCGCATCCGCTACGCGCAGTCCACGGGGCAGACGCACCTGCACGTGATTGTCGGTAAGGGGAACCACAGCCCGGGACACGTGCAGAAGATCAAGCCGAAGGTCGAGGCCATCTGCCAGGAGTTGGGGCTGCAGTATAACACCGAGCACAACGAGGGACGGATGTACATCCAGCTCCAGCCTGGTGCTGGAGGAGGGCAGCACCAAGGATATAATGCGGGACCGCCGCAGATGCCAGCGTACGATTACCAGCAGCACCACCAGCCGCAGCATCAGAACTACGGGCAGCCGCACTACGAGAGCGCGTACCCGATGGGCGGGACCCCGAACTATAGTTACGCGCAGGCGGCGCAGGGAGGTGGAGGATACCAGGGCCAGCAGCAACAGATGCAGTACGGAGGGAGCCAGCAGAATGGCGGATACAACGGCGGATACCCAGGCAAGCCACAGCAAGGCTTCGACAATATGCCGCAGCAGCAATACGGGCAGCAGCAGCAGCAGCAGCAGAATGAGGGGCTCAAGTGCTGTGGTATCAAGATTTGCGTGGTCATGTGAGAGGATGTGTGGGGCATTTCAACCGGGTGTGTGGTAAGAGTGGGTTATATACTTGCACAGTCGGATACTTGGTCGCCCGAAGCACTATTCATTTGGGCAATGGCAGCGGCGGCATTGGAGAGATAGAGCAGAGTGCGATTGATACCCAGGATGTGGCTAGCCATAGCGTTGATAACTTTGTACAGTGTCTTCAGCCTGCCGGCTCGTCTGCCTCATGGGCAGGAGCCAGGGACACGATTCACCACGCTCAACAATCGGCAGTATTGTCGTCTGCTACCACGAAGGCCTGGCACTGGTTTTCGGCGCTGCTGGATCTAGATGGAAGGTTCTCTGGTATGCCGCGAGAGCACTCGTGGCTTGTCGGTGCGCAAGAAAGCACCATTGTGCCCCAGAACGTGACCAGCACGGGCGCCAAAGAACCAAACCCACGAAGCACTGTGGAGGACAACGACGAGGATGACCCTCCTCTCGCTCGAAGCGTCTGACGTTTCTACGTACTGCTGCCGGTTCTGCGTGAAAGGCTATCTTGTCTGCTACGAACAAGCTGAAGGCTTGTCGACGCTGCGCACGTCAAGAGTATGCATGAGAGCAGGGCCAGACGCAGCCAGGCGTCAAAGGCACTTGAAGTCAACATAAGGCGCTTTATCTTTTGCACACCAAGCGCTTCCATATCCTTCCCGGCCTCTGGATGGCAAGCTTGAGTAGCCGTCGTCGATGACTTCACTGCTTGTCAGTGTTGAGCAAACCAGAGTAAGCCGGTGGCACTATATCGCGGTCTATGGAGCCTGCCATTCCGGGACCTCGCCACCTCGACCTCGCACATTCGACTCCCATGAGCGCACCAACGCAGCCCTCCTCGCGTTACAGCATTGTGTGCCCCCGTCCCTCAAGCCCCCGACTCCTCGCCATCCCCAACCCTTCACGGAGCCTACTCTACGGAACAGCCGATGACCTCTACACGCACACCGGCCTCACCTGCAGCCCACACACCGTGGGCGATGAGTCTTATGATGGAACACTACGAGCAGCCCTACTCACCGTCACACCCAATGCCAAGCCCTCAGGTGTCGGACTCATGGCATTCTGCACCATCCAGCGTGGCCAGCTCATCGCTTCTGAACCTTGCAGTGTCATCCGTGACGACGGGACCAGAAGTCGGCTGCCATGGACGGGTTGTCCGCTCTTGCATTTCCTAACCCACTCCTGTGCACCGAACACCGAGATTGCTTGGAATGCATCCACGGAGCGTTTCGTCCTGCATGCTCTGCGGAAGATCAAGGCGAAGGAGGAGCTCACTGTGTCGTACATCGACCCGTACCAGGGGACAGGGGAACGGTTGGAGGACCTGGGCTTCGACTGTCTGTGCCCGGTCTGCGTCTCGGCTCTGAACGACATGATCCTACACAAGCCTAACCCCAGCGAGACCGAGCGGAAGGTCATGGGGATCGCTCTAGCGACAATCCGGGACTGGCGGATCCAGCATTTCGGCGCTTTGCCGGACGACCAGCCCATGATCCTTACGCGGCCCATCCTGGACTCCGTGGTTCGTCGGCGTCTCGCGCAGTTCCCCAAGGTTGTTCAGCAGGCGCACTTTCTACTGAATGAGGCGGAAAGAGCGATGCTGAGGGATAGCAAGCTAGCGCTCGCGCACGAGGTCCTTGCGACTGTCGAGCTCGTTGCGTGTTGCACATGCAATGATTTGGCGGAGTGGTATTTGCATGCGAGGGCCTATCACGAGCACAGGTATGCGCAGGTCGTGAAGCTGAGAGAATGCTTGGGGCCGGAGCATCCGCGGACGGTGCAGTGTGAGGCTTACGCCGCGAGACGGGTCGAAGAGCTGCTGGACGAGATCTTTGCTACTGCGCAGGGGGGAGCGAGTGGGTTTGGTGCAGGCGAGAGTGATGGAGGTGGAGAGCCGCCCGCTGCGCTCGGCTTTCTCGGAGTCGCTCAGGGTGAGTCGGCACCCGGGAAGCATTGGAAGAAGAACAAGAGGAGGAAGGACAGGCGGAAGGAAGCGAGACGAGATCAGATCTCGTCGGACGAGACATCTTCTGGCTATGATGATGATAGTCAGCTGGGAAGCAGCAACGACGACATTCCTCCCGGTGCCGATCCGGCACGTCCACGCCTCAGCTGGCGCCCTGTCAACTCAACCATTGACAGCCAAGGGATCGGTGCCACGCGGGACATCGAAGCCTGCGAGCTCATCATGAGCATGCCAGTCTCCCTCGAGATCCCGGGACCCAGCCTCCGCGACGCAGCCACCTTCCAGGCATTCCTGCGGACCACGACGGACGACCAAAAGGAGCATCTACTGTATTACCTGACGCGCTCCCCGCCCGAATACTGGCCCCCCATCACGCGGGTGCCGCACTTCGTCCTCGCTATCGAAGTCGAGCACGAGCGCCTCTACGCGTACCTCAAACCGCGCATCACGCGCTTCGCCCACCCGTTCGTCGCCAACGCCCCGGTCTACCGCCTGTGCCGCAAGACGTGGCTGCTGAACCACAGCTGCAACCCAAACTCCTGCGCAGCTTGGAACCCCCTCACCCGCCGCCTCAACGTCCGCGCCGTCAAGGCCATCGCACATGGCGACGAGATCACGGTCCCGTACGTCGACGTCATCCGCCCGTTCGCTGCGCGGGCGCGCGGGCTCGACTTCAAGTGCAGGTGCGTGATATGCATCGCGGCAAAGAACGAGCCAGATCACTTTGCCGACTGGGAAGCTTCGATCGGCGATCTTGCCAAGGGGTTGATGAGGATGAGGACTTTCCGGTCCATGTACGACGACGAGGCGGCGAAGCTGAGTCCCGAGCGCGGGCGTACGATCCTCGCCCAGGCCGAGAAGCAGAAGCTGCTGGACGAGACGGAGATGCTGGAGAAGGGGAACGCAAAGGTCGGGTTGATCTGCATGGATTTCGCGCCTTGGTACGGCATCGCCCCTTGTTGCAGAAGTGGAGGTTGTGCTGACGTGCCCGCAGCTACGCCGTCCCGGCTTTCATCCGCCGGGTACTCTACCGCGCCGAGCAGAGGCAGGACTGCTACCAGGCCCTGGTCCAGAATCTGCGCGCCGAGGCGCTGCTGCTCGCGCGGTGCCTGGGGGGCTCGCACCCCAGCGCCCTGGACGCCGTGCGGGCGTTCAGGGTCATGGCTCTGTTGGACAAGAGCCTGGAGCAGGAGATCCGGGAGCTGGGCTTGATGGACGATTGAGTGAGTCGGGGCTCCGGGGTGCTGGTAGGGGATTGTCAAGGTCGGGATCGGTGTGCCGCTGCGCTGGACGGTTTACCTGTCCGCGATGCGCTATGATTGTGGGTGGTATCATCAGTACGTGTGCGGCGCGCCCGGCCGCATGGCGCCAGGAGAGCGCTGCATCAGATGCTGAGAGTCCAATGATCAGCACCCCAGGACGGTACCCTCATGTCGCTCCTCTCCTACTCTGCCATCATCGTCCGACCTCATCCGAAGCTCGCAATCGATCAGGTGCAGCTTTCTCAGTTCCAAGGAGGAGCCTGCCTGGTGCGATCGCCGCCAGCAAGTCGCCAGCAGGTTCGGAGTAGGAAAGGGGATGGACTGATCTGGACCCACTGCCGACTGTCCATCGGATGGCAGCAGCCGCGCAGTAGACGTGACGTGGTTTGGGGACCACTCACTATCATGTATGCGTCTATCGGCATTACCCTCATGAATCTATACCCACGTTGGGCAGGTGTCGGGAATGCCTGCCCCCATCGCCTCCCGCTCTCTATGCTTTCCAGCCAAGCCTGCGGGCCTACTGTACACACAATCACATCTTCCCATTTCCCTCCAGCTCGCAGAAAGCCTTGAAACAGACCATCTCCTTCTCCGCCGTACTTTCAATCACCAGCTCCGCCGTCGCGCCGACAAAGTACACCCACCCCTCCTTCACCTCCTCCACCTTCGGCCCCACCGCGATCGTCCCGGAGCCCTGCGTGCAGATGACTATACTCGGCCCCTCGATGCCCTCAAACGTCACCTTGGCCCCCTTGGCCTTCAGCGCCGTGCGCACGACGCTGAACTCCTCGATCGGAGGATCATACAACGTCGCCGTCGACCCCGAACTATACGCCGCGGAGTTCATCCTGCACAAGCTGTAATCCCCCGGCACCATCTTCTGCTCCGCAATCGGCGCATAGCTGTACGTCAGCATCCCCGTCAACGTCGGCACATCTTTAAACTTCGGCGTGAACCCCGCGCGGACAACATTGTCCGACGCCGCCATGCACTCGATGATGTCCCCCGAGAGGTAGGCGTGGATGTCGTCGGCGCGGAGGAACATGGCCTCGCCGACGTCGAGCTGGACGTAGTTGAGGAAGAAAGTCACGAAGAGGCCGATGTCGGCCGGGAACTGGCTGTTCAGGCGGAGGAGCAGGGGGGAGAAGGTCGAGCCGGGGGTGGCGGGGACGCCGGAGGCGGCGAAGGAGGATCCTTCTGATTCGGCTTGGGCGATGAGTTGGGGGGCTAGTTTTTCCACTTGGGTTGGGGGGGATTGCATGAGGGCGGTGAAGGCTCGTTGGAGGGCGAGCTTGTTCTGTTGCGCTTTGGTCGGGTCGTCGGTTGTCTCTTGCCCTTGCACTGCTGTTTCGAATGCTCTCGCCTCGTCTTCACCAACCAGCTGTCGTAATGCCGGGACGTGTTTGAGGAAGTGCGCAATCTCCCCCAGCGGCCTGAAGCCACACAACCCATCAAACGGCGTGATCGCAATCGTCATCTCCGGCTTGTGGTTGTCGTCCGGGTAATTCTTCGGATCTCGCCGGTGGACCTCCCCCGCCAACTTCTTGTTCGGATGGGCCTGTATGCTCAACGCCTTGTTGATGGACAGGACTTTAAACAGGAACGGGAGCTTCTGCTCGTACTTGTCGCCGACGGCGGGCGTCATGAGCGAGGCGTTGTCCTGGACCAGGTCGAGGAGGGTGCGGCCGGTGGCCAGGTCGCGGGAGGGGTTCGAGGGGTGCGTGCCCATCCACAGCTCGGCGTAGGGATTCGCGGCGTCGAGGGCGAAGGTGTCGGAGGGGGTGGCGGCGGCGAAGCGGGCGGCGGCGCTGTCCTTGCCGACTTTGCCTGGGCGACGTTAGGAACTAGGTCTGTAGGTAGGTGAGAGCATGCCTACCCCATTCGTAGCTGTTGCAGCCTAGGAACATGTCAGTCATCTGGAGCCATTGGGGTGATGTTGAAGTGCTGCTCACCGCATTGCAGCCGCATCAATGGGACCTGCATCTTGAGGGAAATCGGTCGGGATTGAACGGGTAGCCACGCACTATCTCCTGTAATTCGGTCGTCCTTGCGATAGGATTGATCGTCTCGTCCCGTCGCAGCTCGAAATGTTGATGAAGCACCGACGTCACATCGACAACTTCCCCACGTGTCAGACGCAGGGCCGACGGGATGGGCCACTGCCGCCCCGTGATCTACCCGGGCGCCAAGATCTCGTCGTCCGGGGCAGGTGCAGGCGAGACTCCACTGCACCTTCTGCCCCACTCCACCATCTACTGCACGAGCCAATTGCTGGAGATATGAAGTGTGTGTCTACCCAGGGCCCAGAATGTCGACACCTCTCCATCATCACCACCGTCTCCTAGCATAGTGTCTTGGAGTAAATTCATCAATAACATGTCGGCCCGGAACCGAGCGCGAGGGGCATCGAACCAAGATGCCGACGAGGAGCGGCGACTGTGGAAGGAGATCGTGGACCGGTCGAAGGAGGTCGATGTCATGGTGGTGAGTCCTGCGGTCGCCTCATCACTCCGCCAAGACTGCCTCGCCGGACCTCATCTTGTTGTCATCACATCCCGTCTCCATGTCGTCACGTTCACAGCGCACATCATGAGACTCACACACTGACATCCAACAGGCACGATCGAACGCCATCGGCGAGGAGATCATCGAGCTCGAGACGCACATCTGCGCCCTCATCGACGCCGGCTCCAGCACCGCCGCCGCAGACGAAAAGCTGGAGAAGCTGTATCGCGAGAACGTTAAGATCTGCGAGGAAGTCCAGCATACCTTCGTGCGTCTCCACGCTCCACCACCCTCGCCACTCAGGTCATCGTTCGGGCTGGTCTGACGTGACAGAAGCGCAGGAAGGCCAGTCCAACAGCCCCAACCTCCTAGACAGCATCAACATCCTCGCCGGCCTTAGGGGCGCCAGCGAAGAGTCCCTCGCCGCATCCCAAGCCAGCCAATCCCAGCGCGCCGCCTCGGGCAAACTCGCCCGCGGGCCCAAGAAGAACGCCAAGAACGGCACCGCCACGCCCGCCATCGTCACCACCGAAGACCACCCCAGCCACGACGACCTCTCCGCCGCGCCCTCCCCGCGCATCCACCTCTCCACCGCCGCCAGCCGTCTGGGCGCGGGCAAAGAAGGCAAGGCCGCGACTTCTTCCCGCGCGAACAGCGTGGCCGCCACCCGCGAGCCCTCGGTGAAGATCGAGCAGGACGGCGCCGAGTCCGTCGCCAGCTCCACCGACGCGCCCTCCGTCTCCACGACTCACAACACGCACCCCCCCGGCAGCAACACGGGCAAGAACTCCGCCTCCTCCCTCTCCAACGCCGGCGGCCGCCCGACGAACCGCCTCGTGCTCCGGCTGGGGGAGATCGTCTTCTGCCGCCACGACTTCAAGTCCGCCGCCGCCGCCGCCGCGACCATCGCCGCGGCCAGCAAGCTGGGCGCCGGCGGGGCGGAGATGCCGGAGGGCGAGGGGATTCTGTGCCGCGTGACGAATGTGATCGGCGACGGCAAGCAGCGGCGCTACGAGGTGCAGGATGCGGACACGAGCGGGGACCCGCTGCCGCCGCCGCAGCGGGCGAGTGTGAGCCAGTTGATCCAGATCCCGGAGAGCAACAAGGTGGGTCGTCTGGCATTCGCTCCAACCGCTCCGAGTGAGTTAGCTCGTTGTGGTGGACCGTGAGTGCTGATTGCGGAGTACAGGGGTATATGGTCGAGCTGCCCAAGGGCAAGGGTGTGCTGGCGCAGTACCCGGACACCACGACCTTCTACAAGGCGGAGGTGAGCGAGGCGTGGAAAGGGGTCAAGCGCGGCGGCGCCGGGGCCGAGGGGGAGAGCCCCGGGATGGTGCGGTTGAACTTCCAGGACGACGAGATGGTGAGGGAGGTACGTAAAGACTGCCTGGCGTCTTGCTGGGGCGGGAAGTCTGCGGGCATTGCGCGATCAAACCGATGGCCTGCCAGTGGGCGCGTGCACGCGAGATCCAGGCTGATGTGTGGAGTGTAGGTCGAGCGCCGCTTCGTCCTGACGGAGAAATAGGCCGTCACTGGGAGGCGGAGGAGGAAGGAAAGGATCGAGTGGGCGAGCGGGGCGCTGGGGATGTGAGCACGAGGTTCCGGTGCGGTGGTTTGCGGGTTCGCGGAGGCGTTCGGAGGGTGCTTGATGAAGATTTGGACTTAGCGCGGCGTATGGGGATCCTTTGGTATGGATGGCTGATGGCGGTATCGACAGGGTGCAATTGCGAGGAGGGCAGTCGCTGTATGAAGCGGCGTAGATGCTTTCCTTTCCGACCCGCTGGGCCCTGGTACCTGCCCGCGTGGATCCTCGGAGGCGACTTCCGGGCACTGTGTCCCTCGTGGAAACCGGACAATGGCAGGAGCTTCCTGCTCTCCGGACACACGCCAGCCCCCATGGTCTTCTCCCATTGGAGACATGACACTTGTGAGTAGCGCAACCTCTGCATACTAACATACCTTGAACGCATCAGCATAGGTACTACAGCTTCTCCTCACAGCATACAGCGAGTAGCTAGCATCAGCATATGCTCCACAAGCATGAGTCGAACGGTCTCCGAGCGGCGGCGTGAACGGCTTGACCGGTATCGCTGGGTTTGAATGCAGGCCGGGTCCACAAGGCGAGTGCACCCCTTCGGCGGGAGACGAGGCGATGCCCATGGCGGCTGACACAATGTAGAATATGTCTAGGTCACATCAGACGAGCCCGCGATCCCAGAACCACACACCTGGGCCAAAGACGGATCCCGATTCCAGCCCAACGCAGATGAGCGACTGCCTGGGGGCGGCTGGTCCGATGGCTCAGGCAGATGGTGGGACGAGCGAGACGCCGGGGGTCTGGCGACGATTCATCGACAGTCTGGTGGCTGCGGTCGACGATGTGGCCATCACGTCCCCAGGAGGCAGCCCCGGGCCAGAAAAGAGTGCGCCAATGGATCTAGCGCTCGGAACTACAGCGGACAGTGATGGCGAGAGATCGGAAGAGCATGCTGGGCTGTTCGGCGCATTGGTGGATTGCCTGGACGCGATGTCGATCGCCTCACCGGGCAGCCTGCCACAGGACGCTGGCGGCGGGGCGTCGTCTGGAGCCGGTGTATCGCCGCTTCAGCTGCCATTGACAGTGCGCGACCGGGAGGACGTTGTCGACCGCGGGGCCGTCGAAAGGAGGGACGGTGGGCTGGTTCGACATAATTCCGAGGACAAAACAAGGTCGGCTCGGATGGACTCTGCAATCACTGGGTTGGACGAGACACTGTCCGGACTCGCTTCGCCCACCGCTGGTGGAGAGGTTGGACCAGAAAGCAGCCCTACCGCGGGGCACGAGGGCGAGGAACTTTTCGATGATGGTGAGGAAGACAGTGGGCTGCACGATACCCTATTAGCTTCGGACCACCTCGTCCTGGTCGCGACTTCGTCTGGCAGCCTCTCGCGGTACGACTCCTCCCGCTCTGGCCGCGCCATCTCCCCGCTTGAGCTGCCGCCTCCGGCCGTAGACGGTATGGCGGAGGTCGCGAGTACAGTGGACGGAAGTACGCTTGAGGTGGGGATTGCTGCGGAGTACCAGGCGCTCATCAGTGAGGATGCCGATGATGAGGAGGCAGGTGTCGAGTCCGATGTTGATGCTAGGGATGTATCTGCTGGTGCGGTCGAAGTGGAGCGATCTGTCCTTCCGCTGAGTGCGGAGGGCTTGACGCAGACTGGCGGCTTTGAGATGCTGGCGGTCGAAGAGGGTAGACCTGTGACTCCGGACACGGACGCAGTCAAATCAGTCACGCAGCAACTCCACCAAGCCGCCGTATCACCAACACCTGACAGAGGACAAGTCGACGAGGGGAATCGGTACGAGGAGCGCCGCGCGCTCGGGACCGAGCTCCTCGTCAAGGCGAGCCGGATGTTCGAATTGAAGTATCTTGACGCGTGGAAGAAGAGCACCTCGCGATGCGACCTCCCGGACGACATCTTGCTCCGCGCTGCGAAGTATCAAGCCGATATGAAAGTACTGCGGATACTCAACGACTACGTCGCCAGCCAGAGATCATTGCGCGGACGAGACTGCGCCGAGCCAAGTCCTGCAACGTTCCGCGCGTTCCAGAGTGCTGCTGAACACAGTCCCAACGAAGTTGCCACCAAGTCCTTGGACACCGTCCTGGAGACAGTCAGTGATGATGCCATTGCTCATGCCGTTGAGAGAATACAAGAGGACAAGCGTCCTCGCGACTTGGAACAGCCTCTTGTGGCGATCCCAGATGCAACCTACCACGTCCTCCCGATGAAGCTACCAACGGACCCTGACACGGTGTCGTTCCTATCCCTGCCGACTCCACTGAACCTGCTCCAGCGTCTACAGCTGCCGAATTGCTCACACAATCTGCGCTCAAATCCACCCCCGTCACCGCCACCAAAGGACGACATGCCGCCCGAAGAGTTCCAGCTGAGCTTCGACCGCGCACCGCGCTCTGTCCGTGGCGCCGATCAGGACCTCATGGCGCACCTCGAAGAGTCTTACCACGCCACACTTGTCTTGGGCATGCGGCCGGGCCCGGGAGAGTCAGTCTCGGAGCGATTGAGAGAGTATCTTTTGGGGTCGGACGGGCAGGAACGGCAGGATGTGATCGAGAGAGCCTGGACCTATGGCCTGTGGACTCTTCACGATCAGTTGAGGACGTTCGATGCCGAGGACGGGCCTTTGCGGGAGGAGCATCAGCTGCGACTCCGACGTCGTACTTGGAATGGGCGGGATCGAGCCTCTACACCTGGAGGCGAAAGAAGGAGTAGCATGACGGCGGTGTTTGATCGGCATCCTGCCGGACAGCCTTCTTTCTGGCCGCCGTGGGGTCCGAAGGTTAGGGTGAGATTAATCGAGGACGTAGAGGGTCTGGCGCCGGGACACTCGCTCTCCCCCGAGGACATCAGCAAGCTCCGCGAGGTCGAACGATCGACCACTGGAGGTGCAAGTCCAACACCTTGTCCGGTATCTACTCCCAGCCCTCTGCGCAATATCACCCCGATCTATGCCGATATGGGCGGGGAGGTGAACAAGAAGATGCAGAATCTGGTGCGGCAAGCCCAGGCTGTTGTGCCACGAAGACCATCGACGCCTGTGCCGCCGGAAGGATGTACGAGCAGGAGGCTCAGAACCACAGCGGAATTGGAAACGGAAGAGGGAGAGTCTCCCGAGGACCCTTTCACTGACGGCTTCGCCGACACTCGATCTGATGGACTCGAGCGGCATGACGACTTCTTCGGGCAGGATCACCTTACACAGGAGCCTTCATCCGACGACGATGATGATGATGAGTCCAGCGAAGAAGATCATTCAATGAGCATTGAGAGAGTTCCTCCGCTGGACGAAGTCCTGCGGTATGCTGATAAGTTGAAGGCACTACTGCAGTCCGGAGATCAGACGACCATCGACGCAGCAGACAGTCTGCGGTCTGGGAACGCTGGAGATACAGTCGGCCCGATCCGAGAAGGCAGCGAGGAACATGATGAGCTGTACGAGCAAGATACGCCGACACCGCATCCGGCTTCGGAGGAACAAGCGGCAAGTGTGGCTGGACCATCTCACCCCAGTAGCCAGCCATCAGACTCTGCTTCGAGCTCGAGCTCATCCAGTAGCTTAAGCCAGCGCAGCCGTATTCGGCAGCAAGGTGCGCTGCAGTTCCAGCAGGACAAGGCGTCATGGCGTCCGACCAGCGCATACTCGAAAGCGAGCGTGGGGCGGAGTGGTATGCAGGCCGTCATGAACTGGAGTAACCGGGAAGTGGTCGCTTCACCTGATCGCGAAGGATCGCTGAAGGACGCACAATGGCCCTTCAAGGCGGCTCCCAGCTCCTCGTTGCATGGCCAGCGCTCAGATCAGGCGTATCAGTCAGATGATCAGACGGAGAATCGAGTACCATCATCGACGACAAGCTCAACAGGTGGTCCAGGTCGAGGAAACGGGAAAACCATGCGACGAAGCTCCGTCGATGTCATTCGCCCCCCGGTCCCCAAGCTCAAGCCGCGCGCCGAGGAGAGTCACTCGCTAGCTGCCAACTGCACACCCTCCGACGGAGATGAATCTTCGCCCGATGAGCACGATGCCGAAGCCAGCAGACTTGCAGCCGCGGCTGCCAGGATACGGGCTCAGGTTGCCGCCATCGATCTCAAATATGGGCCTGAGGAGGGGTTATAGGAAGACCTCGAGTCCAGGCGTGCGTCGAGAGATCTGAGCCGAGTGGCGAGGGAGGTGCGGCAGGCAAGTCGGAGGCAGACGGCGCGCAAGGTGCGGGCGGCGTTACCGCGGGAGCTGAAGATGAGTCCGAGGAGCGCTAGGGCGGTGGAGGCTGAGAAAGATGATGAAGATGAGCGGAGCCCCATGGACAAGACCCTGGACAACCGCGAGTCCGGCGACGAAGCATCGATCCTGAAAGAGCACCAAAGTCACAACATGGAACGACCGCAGGTCATCGTGAAGACCGCATTCAACAACTTCAGCATGGCGTCCTCGGGCCGGCTCCGACGCAAGAGCGCGCACCAGGTGTACGTTCAGGCCAAGGCGCTACAAGGCGGCGCTCCTATTGAGGGAGAAATCTGGCCTATCTTGACGCCCGCATCGCCGACATCGCCTGTGCGGTTCCCCGACGTCCCGTATCCCGCATCGCGATGGGTATCGGTGGAAGATCTTCGCCGGAGTGGGAGCCCGTATGGCCAAGCCGAGCATGTGGAAGACGTCGCCTCCGCGGGAACGAAGGCGGGAAGAGCGGAAAAGGAGGGTGGCCGACGCAAGTCGTCGTACAGCTTCACGGGTCTCGCGGGGAGGATCCAGGCGGGCGCTGTGGCTGCCATCAGCCCGCCGCCGATGCCCTCGCCATTCGTACCCCCTCTCTCGGTACCATCAGCAGAGGGTCCGTTGATCGCCACAGCTTCCACGGTCGCTCATGATGAAGTCCCGCCACCTCTTCCTCCCCGACCTCGACGTTCGCTGAGTGAAGTGAAGGAGCGGCGCACCTCTGACTCGCATGGCGAAGAGAAAGGAACAGACTGTACGTAGCCCTTCATTACTCCCCGCCTTTGTCATTAGCAGCGTTTGTAGCATGACACAATCACTCCGCCACCTGCCTCCAACGTCACTACACCAGTCGCCCCGTCACACTCGCATTCGTCAACACCGCACCACAAGCCTTCCAGCTGATCACCGTGGCCTCACCAGCAGCGTCTGCATCGCCTACAACAACAACAACTTTTGCGAAGGCCGACACGGAATCGATTGATGAGAGTAAGTTCCCCTCGTCTCCTCTACCGTCCCCTCACCACGCAACAGCAGGAGGAGGAGGAGAAAGAATCGCAATGCAGGAAGGCTCCGAGATCGAAGGCGTCTTCGTCTCCGAGCTCCCCACCGGCACTGGCCTTGTGCTGGCAGACCTGGAGGATCTGGCGCAACTGATCCGCAACTCGCGGGCCAAGCGGAATGGCGCGGAGCTCCCGCGTGGGCTGTGGCGGGAGGGGCTGGGGTGCTGGGTGCTGTATTCGTTTGGGGAGCTGGAGAGGTTGCTGAGGGGGGTCCTGCATTATGGGCTTGAGGGTGGGGAGGGGGGTGAAGGAGGTGCAGAGGGTGAAGAGGAGCAGCGGGACGAGGGGGTGAGGCTGGAGAGCATCGCGGCGCTGCGGTACTACGTCCGCATCGTGCAGGAGGAACTCGAGCTCGAGGACGACGAGCGCGAGATGGACGACGAGGCCGCAGCCGCGGCCGCCGCAACCGCCGCAATGGCCGCCGAAGCCCTCGCAGCCGAGACCGCCGCCGCCGAAGCCGCCGAAGCCGTGCGCCTCGAGGCCGAGAAGGTCGCCGCGCGCGCCGCCGAGATCGCGGCCCTCCCGCCCCCCGTCTTTCTCCTCGTGACCGCCATCATCCGTTCGCAGGGTGTCGTCCTTCCGTCTCTCGACGCCTTCACGACCCTCTATCGCGGCACGCAGGAGATGCGGCGCCGCGACATGGAGAGCAGCGGGATGGAAAGCCGTAAGGTGGCCGCGAAATGGATGCTGTTCTCGCTCGAGGACCTGTACGCGTGCGTCGATCTGTGGGAGCGG
>JAWDJV010000069.1:0-46723 GCA_033119285.1 Teratosphaeriaceae sp. CCFEE 6253 | reverse complement strand
GGCGACGTGTTCCTCATACCCGCCGGAGTGAGCCACAAGACCTTTGCGACAAGTCCTGCGGCCGAGTTTGAGCTGCTCACGCCAGGCGATGGTCATCACATCGCGGCTGAAGATCCAAGGACAGCGCTCGTTGAGACAAAGCTGGACGGATTCACGATGATGGGTGCATATCCCAGAGGCTGCAAGTGGGATTCGTGCACGGGTGGCGAGCATGCGGGCCAGGTGGACCAGGTGTGGGCGGTGCCGAAGCCGGAGAGAGACCCCGTATTGGGGGAGGATCGGGCGGGGATCTTGGGGTTATGGAAGTAGCGGCTGCCTTCGTCTCGCTTGATACGTTGCCTGGTACACCGCGAGTTCAGAGACGACGTCTCTGTCGACGCGGTGCTACTTCGGTCTCGATGGACAGACGGACCAGCCCATCGACTCGAGCTTGCACTGCGTTCTGCCACCGTGTTGACGTCAGTCGCTGGGGCAATCTTCGCCGTGTCAGCTGCGACTATCCCACCGCCACGCTTGAACATCGTTTCGACTTGACGCCTACATGTTCTCGCCGCCCGCAAACGGAGCAGCTATTCAGCGCGGCGGCCGGGCACACCGCGTCTCCTTACCGGTCCAAAGGCAGAGGACGAGCAGCGGTTGGGACCTTTCCCATCTATCATGGACGATCCGATTGCATCGTTGGAGTGATACTCTGTGCTGTGTGCGCAGAGGCCTACCGGAGACCACAAACCCCATCAGGCTGAAGCTGGGAGACCTTCATTCAGCAGGGTCTGGGTAGGGTGGCGTCGTTGGCGAACGGGATAGGTAGCACGCTGCCCAGGGGGACAAGGTCGGGCGGCGACACGGTGTACTGCGAGGGAAAGTGCTGTTGTTGGAGGAGAGCCTGCAGAGCATGATTCTCAGGGTTACAGATTACCATTTCTGGGCACGCCGAATGCATATGCGTGATCTATAACAGCGATAATAGCTGTTGGCATACCATGACTAGGTGGAAGCGTGAGATCGTTTGACATGCGAATTGTTGCTCCTCCGCAGGGTGGACCGTGCGCCGCCTCGCGTGCCTGCTTCTCTGGTTCGTGTGCTCGCGGACGACATCACTTCCACCCACTTCTGCGCACCATGGCCACACTCATATACCCGCGAGCGAGCTGTCTCCGGCCACTGACATCGACATCATGGACCTCTGCTCAGTCCACATCCGCGAGAGCGGCCTTCAGCTCGAGGACCTCTCCAGTCACAGAACAGCGCTCCGGCATGCGAACATCACGACCACACCCAAGCATTACCCGCCGCGCGCCCGGTGAAGCCCTTGCACAGATCGCGATCCGACAGGCCTCCTCCACGCCCGCAACCTCGCCCACCTCTGACTCATTACCACCAGCCAACCTCCTAAACTGGGACCGCTTCTTCGAGATCCGGCGACGGAAACGCTACATCAACCTCCTCGCCTCGGCCGTCACCGCCGGCGCCACAGTCATGGTCGTGGCGCCCATCCTTGCACAGCAGGATATCGATACCTGGGGCGCACAGATCTCGGGCATTGACCCGATCTTCGTGCTCGGCCTGAGCACGTTCGCGGTCGCGGCGGGAGGCTGGCTGTGTGGGCCGAGCTTCGGGAGCGGGTTGTTCGGGGTGTGGGCTGCAAGGCGGGGTTGGGCGAAGGCGATACAGGAGGTAAGATTGCGGTGGTATGACCATGGGTACGGATGATGTGGTGCTAACGGTGGACTAGAAGGAGAAGAGCTTCTACATGCGGATCAAACGGTTCCGCGCGGATCCATCCTCATCCAGCCCGCAGAATCCGATACCCGACTATTACGGCGAGAAGGTCGCGAGCGTGAAGGACTACCGGCGGTGGCTGAAGGACCAGCGAGCCTTCAAGCTGAAGAAGAACAAGAACTTGTTCTGAGCATGTGGGACTCGATGTACAGTACACGCAGCATCGTGAGGGCGTTCAGTGGGCATGGCGCAAGGTATGGCGGGGCGTCTGGTGCACGGTGTAGGCGCATGGCGTATACGCCACAGCAAGTATGTACACAACTACAGTCTCCACTGCTGATCCGGCTTCTTTAGTTCTGCTTCAGCCTCACGGCCATACCGCGTCAGAGTTTGGCGCCCAGCTTCTTCTCCTCCTCGATCTGCTTCTCGTCCACAATGATCACCGCCTTGCCCTGGATCTTCCCACCGTGCACCATCTCTACCAAGTCCTCGATCTTCTCGAGCCCGTGGAACGGCACCGTCCTGGCCGTGATACCATGCTCGGCGATGCACTTCAGCATCCCCTCGCTCTCTTCCGCCGAGCAGATCAGCGAGCCATGAATTCTGATATCGCGGAAGATCAATTCGGGAAACGGGATGACCACATCGTCCGGCTGCGCCACCTGCACCATCGTACCATGCATCTTCGTCACCGCGCACGCCAGTCCAGCCGCGGTCGGTGCATCGGCAAGACAGACTGTCGCATCCGCGCCCGCGCCGCCAGTCGCCTCCTGCACCGCCTTCACCACCTCCTCCTTGCCTTTCCGCGCATCAATCACCACATCCGCGCCATACTCTTTGCTGAGCGCGATCCCCTCGTCCCGCGCATCGACCCCGATGACTCTCAGCCCCTGCGCATTCGCGAACTGGATCCCGAGATGGCCTAGCCCGCCTCCCGAGCCGACGAAGCAGAGCCATTGACCCTTCTGCAAACCCGCCTGCAGGACTGACCGCCACGCCGTGCGACCTGCGCATGCGAGCGGGGCCGCGGAGAGGAAGCTGACGGAGTCGGGGAGTTTGGTGGTCGAGCGGCTGTCGGCCTGCACGTACTCGGCGAAACAGCCATTGACCGTGACGCCCAGGTGGCCGGCTATGCCGCTGCAGTACTGGGTCTGGGATTCGGGGCCGGTGCAGTCGTTGCATTTGCCGCAGGGGTGGAGAGGGAGTCCTGTCACGAAGCAAGTCATGAGTTGGACGAGACGAGGATGCGGAGGGTCATACCGATCATCACCCGATCCCCAGCCTTGAACCCCCGCTTCTCTGCTTCCGCGCCAACGGAGACGACGGTGCCGGCGCCTTCGTGAGACGCGGTCTGCGGGAGCGGTGCGCCGAAGACGCCCTGCTGGACCATGGAGTCCGTGTGGCAGTTGGAGGCGACGGCGATCTTGACGAGGACATCGTTGGGTTGGAGGTCGGCGGGGACGTCGACGTCCTGGATCTTGTAGGGCTGCTTGAACTCGACAACCTGGATGGCCTTCATCTTGGCGGGGAGGTCTTCGGCGCCCATGGTGGATGGCGAGGCGGGATGCGTTGGGGCAGGATCGGATGGGTTCGCGGTGAAGGGGTAGATGGAGGGCAGAGGGTCTGGCTGGAGAAGGGCATATCAGACTTCGACGTGAGCGTCTCGTCCGTACATACATACACCTTAAACCCGCGCCGCGGGGTAAGGTAAAGTGGGAAACTGTAGGCGCGGGACGACGTCACAAGGGGAAGGCTGCGTGTGCCTTGCCGTCGATGGGAAGCGTCAGGACTAATAATGTTCGTTGCAAGACTTCGTCTCTGAAGCGAGTATGTTCCTAGTATCTTGCTCTCATCATGCCCGCCGGCGTTCCTTCGACCCACCATTGGGTGTCCGCGACATGCAAGCCATCCTGGACCTGAGTCGGTAGAGCGACAACTTCTGTCACTGGGGTCGTTGCGAGGGATGCACGACATCTTGCGGAGTCGGGAGAGACATACGCTGCTTTCCGTCCCTCCAACCTCGTCTCTGTATTCTACTTCCTGTCATGGCATGACACGTTTTGAGGAATGGCGACCACAGTCGTCCGCCGGCGTGCCGCCGTCCGACTGTGTTCCCCTTTCCACGCACCCACTCACGCGCCAGCCGTGTCGCCGGTGTCGCGAACGTGCGTGTCGCGGTATCACCTATCGTATCGTCCGGTGAACGCTTCAGCCGACCAAGGGCCCGCAACCCGGGCTGCAGATGCGAACGCTGTTGCGCCAGTCACGACCGTCCCTCAACCTATCGCGAGATCCCCATTCCCGAACCCTCCGGCAGCGGAAATGAGGATTTCCATCCAGACCTTCCTGGAGCGCGTCGAGGCCGGGACTGCCACCGTCGCAGACGCGAAAGAGTGCGTCGTGCATCATCGCGAGATTCTCTACCCCCTGCCGGTCGAAGGGCGTCAGGCTGACCTCAAAGCCGTGCCTGTCGGAGCCCCGGTGCTCAAGTGGCTCCTGAAGCAGCGCGACCGAGACCTGGACAGCCGTATCTACGAGGACTCCAAGTTCGCGAACGCCCTTTGCTGGCTGCTGGTTTGCGAAGACCTGGAAGAATTTGCATGGCACTGGATCGAGATCGAATGTGACGAACGTGAGAAGGGCGACATGACCGCGACCCGCGAGATCAATGGTGCACTCCGCACGGAAGCTCTGATTGGAGGTCTCGTGAATGCCAGCTTACACCTGGCTGCAGACGACAGCGCCTCGGTCCATTGGAATCCTGAACATATGACGAGAGCGTATTTGCGCGCGTACAAGATGGCCACCAGACGGTCGGGAGGGCTCGGGAAGACCAGCCTCTCGAATTCCTTGCAACAGGTGATGCGCAAGCTTTGCCAAGCAGACTGCCCGCCCACTGACCCTGTACTGTTCGATGCCTTTCTCGGCACGCTCGAATCCTTGATTGCGAAGGACAAATTGGCCTACGCTCGGGCCACGGCGCGCCTGTTCCACCCGACTCGAGCCACTGGTAAACCATTTCTGCAGCTTCTGCGCGATCGAGATGGGGCCCTGGCAAGCGCGCTCGCCGCGAAGGGGACGTCAAAGGAAGTCCTCGGGCGGGAGCGCCGCGCCGGCCTCAGCCTGGTACGCGCCGCGTACATACTACGCTTGCAAGGCGACGCCGAGAGGGCCGCATTTGTCGACTCTATCGTCGAGGCACAGGTTCCGGCACGCACGAAAGACTGGGCCAAGCTCCTCCATGAAAGAAATGAAGCCGACGAAAAATTGGACTGGCTTCGGGGCGCTCGTCCGCCGCCACAGCCCCAGCAGGATGCTTGAGACAAGAGTAAGCTGGTGGCAAGATCCATCTGCGCGGTACGCTAGGGATCCTGGCCGCCTACCTGAACCATCGATATTACCGTTGCGAGACCTTTCGCGGACACGTGGGCCAGAAGCTGTAATACGTTCGGCCGGATCTCTCAGCTCTTGTCTGATGACGATGGGGCTCCCTGTCGAGGTTGGACGAGAGTGTCAGCGACGATGTCGTCACATGACATGGCCGCTCATGAGCCCCTTCTACAGGCGATCCCAGCTGATCGCCAGGCCGCACGACTGTTTCTCGCACGCCTGCAGGATGAACAAGCCCGGGACCGGTCCTGAATGCATTGGCACTGACAGCGGGTGCCGCGCTGGGGCTCGCAGACACGCACGTACCGCCAATTGACCAGGTGATTCATTCAAGTTGTCGACTCGGAACATACAGAGCGAGGTATCGGCACAGTCCCTGGAAATGGCACGTGCGTGCGCGGCTGCTCATGCTATGGTGGGCGTGACGTGCGGAATCCGCGACTATGGAGCTGGTACGTTGGCGAGCCTGGCCTCCTCGCTTGGCAAGCGAAAGCTGACGGGTCGACGGTCAGCTGCAGCGCAACTTCGAGTCATCCCAGCTCTACTGCACCTCACAATTCTCACCATGCGGTGAGGAAACATCTCAAGAGGCGTTATACAGCAGACGGCAGAGTCCGTGAACCGCAGTACGAGGGTATTAAGCCAGGCAAGGCCTTTGGGGGGGGCATACAGGCCACGGAAAGCGACTGGCGGAAGGCCGCCTTGTCGCTGTGTCTGGCACGATCGCTCGGCAGGCCACCGTCTCGGCGATGATGCCGTCTGGTGTGGGATTGTGGCTCAGATGACGTGGACATGCCTGCTTTTCAAGGACGCCGGTCATGGCAGACATAATGTGTCGGTGAGGCATCCGCTCGCTCCAGTCCTTGGATATGCCGCATTCCCAGTGAAGCCGTATCAGGTTCGCCCGCCGGATGCGTAGGCTATTGTCCAGATGCTGACTCCAAGTCATGCTGGCCAGCTCAAGCTCATCTAAGCAACCTCCTCAACCATCTTCCATCCCCTTCCCTGTCCCTCACCCTCTCCACTGAGCCCACCAACCCCAGCCGCCCCGACCCGCCCCACACCCATGAACACCCCTGCGTCCACCCAGCTCCCCGGCACACCCAGCCGCGAGCCCCTGCAGTCCTGCACGTACCGCGCGAACACGGGCTCGATCCGCTCTATCTCGACTTCGCCCGCCTCTTCATCCGTGCGAGGTGTGCCGACCAGAGCCGCTTCGGCGGCATGCTGCGCGGCCAGGATCTCCGCGCGCGAGCGCCGCTTGGGCGCGGGCTTGGACAGGAGCTTCTGGATCGTGAGTTCCTGGACGCGCTTCGTCAGCACAGACCTCCACATCATTGCGAAACATGAGGATCGCAGTGCTGCGAGGGGCAAATGGGTCGAAGACCAACCTTCTCGTCCTCGTTCTTCCGCTCACTCAACTTCTTCCGCCGCCTCGCCATCTCCTGCCGCCTCATCGCGTGCTCCTCCACCGTCAAGTGCTTCTTCTTCTGCGCCTCGTTACTCAGCGCCAGGAGCTCCGGCGCGACATAGAGCCCCTTTTGCCGGTTGGTCAGCTTGGAGAGATCCGGCGTGGCGCTGCGGGAGGCCGAGTCGTTCAGGGAGTCGTCACTAACGTCCTCCTCGTTGCCATCGCCCGGGCCGAGGCCGGTCTCGTCGTCGTCGTCCATCTCGTCCGCGGAGTCGAGTTCGGAGAGGTCTTCGTCGTCGGAGCCGGAGCCGTCGAGGTCCATTTCCTTCGCTTCGACACTTTTCAGTAGACCGTTTGTAGGGGGCGCAGTGACGGTGACATTTGGCTGGCCGCTCTTGCTGATGCTGTGCTTGATGACGGGCGCCGGAGGGTGCGTGTTCAGGCTCATCTCCTCGTCGTCCTCGCCCTCGGCATCCTCATCCTCCTCCTCGTCTTCCTCCTCATCCTCGTCGTTGTCGTCCTGGGCGAGTAGTTCGCGGTCCACGTCAGCCTCCCCGCCCATCTCTTCGTCGTCATCGCCCTCCGCATCCTCGTCCTCATCGCTTTCCGCCTCGACCACCGCGCGTTTGTTCCTCGTCCGCCTCACCGCTCTCCCGCCCTGCGCATCCTCGTCCGTGTATGGGTTCGGGGGAATGCCTGCTTCGCTGCTCGTTGCCTGCCTCAGCTTACTCGGTGGCGCCTTGACCGTGAGGCGCAGGCCGGGCTTGTTGCCTGTCGTGGTGGACGCGACGGAGGCGCCGGTGGGCTTGGGGGGCGTGGGGCTGTCATGGCGCTTGTTAGTGCGGGTCTGGGGGTAGGGCTGCACGGAGCTTCGCGCCGAGGTAGAAGTTGGGGCGGTGGCAGAGGGGGTGGTACGCGTGGAGCGGCGGGTGGGCGGCATCGTTGCGTGGTGTGCGTCTACGCTGCGCCTCGCCCGTGAAGTCGAGATGGGCTTCGGCGGAATGTGCGCATGCCTCAGCCCGCTCACTCGTGGCTTCCCTGCGCGGGCGCATACCGCAAAGCCACATGGCCGCACAAGATCCACCCGCCGAACAAAGAAAGGGCGACCGGCTGACGTACCTGCCGAAGCGCACTGGAGGCGGAGGTTGATATGCAGGCAGGTTTGCTGCGGCGGCGGATGGGATAGGGACGGGGGTGCCATTGGCGCTCTTGAAGCGCTTCGGGCTGGAATCGTGATCCATCCTCTGTGAATGCGAGGAATTGATGAGTGGCTTGATGGACGCCCCTTCCAGTGTTCAGACTCCAGATCGTGATATGGCGAGCCGCATGGATGTAGCAGAATCCTGTTTGGGGAAGGTGGGCCGGGAGCCGAGGTTGCACATGTCACCTCGAGTGAGTGCTACTGTGTCAGGGCGCTACCAGTTGGCGTTGACAGTCCCTCCACCCTCTCACGAACATGTCTGATCCTTTCTCCAAGGCCGCCATACCTGCGTGGCAGCGGTCCTCGTCGCCCTCGTCACCGCCAGCGACCTCACCCAAAGATGCGCCTGACGCCCGAGAAGCAGCAGAAGAGACGGGCTCAACGGACAGCGATGCAGAGGACTCCGCCATCCCACCCGAGTCGAGTGATGCGCAAATCGACATGGTCTCCACCGTCCTCGCCGACCCGGAAATCGCAGACCAGCCGGCGGAGAAGAAGCGTGCCTTCCTAAGAAGCAAGGAGATACCCGTGGAGACCATTGACCAAGTCCTGCAGAAGGAAGACAAGCCGCCTGCCAGTGTAGCTGCGATGGCGAACGCGACGTTCCGCGCCAGCGACTTCGAGATCTTCGCGCGACAGCACCAGCCAGCAGCAGTAGCACAGCCGGCGCAGACACGAGCGAGCGCACCACCGATAATCACCTACCCCGAGTTCCTCCTCAACGCACACAACCCCGCCCCGCTAGTAACACCGACGCGCGTGCTGAACACAGCCTATTTCGCCGCCGGCCTCGCAACGCTCGTGTATGGCGCCTCGACGTTCCTGCTAACGCCCATGCGAGACTCGCTGACCGCCGCGCGGCACGACTTCGCCAGCCATAGCTCGGGGAAAGTCGACGAGTTCAACGACCGGCTCAGCAAGATCGTCAGCAAGGTCCCGGAGACGAGACAGGGAGCGCTGGATTCGGGTGCGGACGCAGACGAGGGAGAGGAGAACGCTAGTGTCGTCTCCGACCCCACGGAGCTGTACCATCGCGATATGGGAACACAGACCACCTCGCCTCCACCGTCACCCCTAGGCTCGTCTTCGGCGTTCTTGCCCTCCCCATCTTCAGTCGACCGAGAGAAGACGCGGGTCGACCAACAGTCCACCTCGCTCGACAACCTGAACGCGCACCTCCAAGCCCTGACCGCCGAGATGTCCGGCACGCAAGCAGATGCCCACGGCGAGCAGAAGGAGCGCATGGGCAAGCTCCGACATTACCTCGACACGCTGCAGTACGGGCTGGGGTACGGTGCCTCTACGATGTACGGACAAGGGTACTGGGATGCGCAGACCAATGCCGTGGGTGGGGACTCGGAAAAGGCTGCGAATGTGGAGCGAGAGAAGGGTAGGGAGGCGGAGAAGGCGTGGGAGGCGAGCGTGGAGGGCATGAAGAGCGAGATCAGAGGCGTCAAGGGTGTGCTGTTGAGTGCGCGGAGATTTCCGGGGGCGCCGGTTGCGGGGAGGGTGGGGTTGGCGGGGACATGAAGGGGTGGGGTACTTGTGGTCTCCCGGGACGGCGATCAACAGAGGCAGTCGACTGGTCTGGCGGCGCCTTGCTCCTCTGGCGAGCAGCTATCAGGCGCTATCCTGGATCTGGGACATGCGCACGAGCAGGAATGATGGGCGGCACTGAACTTGGAGCTGGAGTAACCTCGTGAGCAATGCTCGACCAGGGGCGACGACGACGTCTGGCGGAAGCGGAAGGGACCCCTAGCTGCCTATCCTCCATGCAGAATCGGGGCTGAGGCCGTCGTCGACGATGCAAATTCCTCACGGCCGCTCTGATCTTGGATGGACGTTGCGGTGCCGTAGTGCTAGCGGACAGCACCTCTCTGGCTACAGGAACCAATTCCGGTCGGTCTCGCGGCGGAGCCCGCCCATAGAACGTGCAGCGGTCCTTTTCTTCCACCCACTAGGAGCGTGGTGGAGCGAGATGCATACGCGGGTACCCAGATCGTCGGAGCCAGGGTTGCCGCATTCCGCCTCGACACCATCCCAGGAGTCTGACATGAGGACGTGAGCTTGGCGCCTGGTGCGCACGTCACGCTCGGCGGTCTTCTCTGAAGCGCTGGTATCTTTCCATGTGCCAGAACGTCACAAGATTGAGCGACAGGGTCCCATAGAGCGAGGACTGTCCCTATAGCTCGCCCGATCAGAAGCTGAAGAGTGCAGATTGGGTTGAGTCTCCAGCCACCTCTGCAGGCACGTCTACTGTATCATAGGTGCGCACTTGCTTAGGACCCGTCCCCACTACGGCAGACAACGGTAAGGCTGTCGTCCTGTTCATTCGGAGGCCACATGAAAGCATCCAGAGACGTTTTTTGCTCGGCCGTTCAGCCTTAAGATCCTGGCGTTCGCCCCACTATACGGACAGGTATGGCTTGGGAGCTGTGGCTGCGAGATCAGCTGGTAGTCTCGGCCCGTGCAGCAAATCAATTCGTGCGCGCGGTGTCATAAGAGAGTATATGTATTTGGTGCTTACGCTTGGGCATGGGAATGCTAAGCTCGTGGTTCATGTTTGCAGGCTTCCCAGTTGTCGTGCGCTGGGCTTGCGAAGATGGCCTTCCTGACTCGTGAGCGACTGAAATGACTCCACATCCGTGCATACGCATCTGGCCAATCTCCTGTCACGAACTGGCGATCGTAAAGCTTGGCAATACCGACAGTGTGGCAACCGGATCGTGACGACCTCGATGCCACTTTGAGCTAGGTCGTCACGCCATTGCAAAGACGATTGGCTGTGAGCCTTGATGATGACACTCCCTGGGCGGCACGGGTGATCGGATGGCGCCGAAAGGATTCTAGGATACGTCCATGTATCCACATTCCACGGGTTGACGACGAGGTGACTCGATTGCTATTCAGCATCACGACCTGGACTACTAAATCCATGTATGTACACGTGCTGTACATCTAGGTCTCGGAGCGGGCGAGCTGCAAAGGTGGATCGAGCATATCTGACCTCGGTCTTCCCACGGGGATCTGCAGGGCGGGAGATCTCAAACTCTCGGTGCTTGCCGGATCGTTGCAGCAACGATTGCAGATCGATTTGGTGTCCACGGAGCCCCGGCAGCGATGGGTGGTGGCGGTGTGAAGACGAACCTTTCCCAGAGCCGCGTTGACGATGACCATCCCGGCGCTCAGACGATGCCGCCGTCGAGCGCCGACGCAATATAATTGATCACCGTGACCTCACCACACCGAGGCGAGCAGGGGAGGCCCAGGAGGATTTCTATTGGAGGCTGTGCCTTGCGCGACCGAGACGCGTCGTCGCCCACGGGTGTCGCTCAGGATCCAGGGCCGCATGTTGAGTCTGCTGTCGTTCCGCAGAGTCTCGAGTCGGTGCGGTATCTATGCACCCGCGGCGCCGTTTCACTGCTTGCTACGCGCCATCTGCACTCGGAAAATGCAGGTAAGACGCTGGCGACAAATCCCCGTGGAGATGACGTGGCGCTGTTCGGACTTCCTGGGGCGCCGAGTCTCATGCACAGTCGTCCCGTCGCTCCCCTGCAAGTCCTGCACATCACTTCAGCTTGCACGCACGTCCGTGGCTGCGCGCGCCGGAGGAATGCTGCACATCCACGCAGTGTTCGGCTCGCGGGTCGCTACACCACCTGTCGTGCATTGCGCAGAGCTCTGCGCTCCCCGTGGGTGGCCAGAGCGGTGGCTAGCGGCCGACTACTTGTCTTCCGCGCGCCGTTGGGACTGGCGCGCTACATCATCACTCTGAAGACGCGGCTTTGATGATTGCGATACCAGGGGCGTTCTTCCCTTGCGTCCAGTCATGATCGCATTCTTGGTAGCGCATACGCATATCCGCTGATCTCAAGTTATGCCTCCGACCCTCCGACTGGACCGCATCTTCTGGTGACAGTAGCTCTCGGCACTCGGGGAGTTCCTGCATGGGCCACTGGTTGCACGACGTGCCAGGCCTACACCACCCTCTCCTGCCCAGGCGCGACGCCTGACACAACTCCCCTTGACTTCAGTCATCCTACCACTGGCGCTGGGCACCTCTCTCACGACCTGGACATCATCGAGCGCTGGACGCCGACATAATCTTGTATCAGTATGGCCACGAGACTTTCGACGACCACTTCACCAGAGGATATGGCTCTCATGACACCGCTTCGGCGCGGACTGATACGCCACTTCAATGGTATCGAGAGGACCACGAGCGACTGGGACGGACTCCGCAAGGTAGGCCCGCAATACTGACGACAGGCTGAGAGCTTCATTGACCGATTGGCACAGGACGCAGAGTTGTGGTTCGAAGATGGTGACTGTCTAGTCCACCTATATAGCCTCGGGAGTTCACAGCGAGGGCCAAGTCTACGGCTGCGCTATGCAGATGTGGAAGCGCTTCGAAGCCACCATGTCGCACAGCACTTCCTGTACAGCAGAGACACATCAAGTCCACTGGCTAGTGAAGATAGCGCCTCGGACTCCGGCTACGCCTCATCGCATACGACAAAAGCCAGCTTACGGCACGCTGAACTCTACATACCCGCGCCGGCTTACGTGAAGCGGGATCGAGCCTATGCATACCATCTGACCACCCGCAACTTCTTCGCCTACGCTATAGGGAAGCCCGTGGTAGGGGAGAAGCTGGGTAGCGCACTTGCGGACCTGTTGGAGCGCATACGACAATGGCAGCCAAATACCGCCGCGTTGGCCAACTTCACCGAGTACTGCGAGGAGCAAGGCTACTCGAACATGGCGGGGAATGCGGATTACGCATTGGCTTGCTTGACGCTCGCCGAACGTGTCAGGATCAAGGACCTTTGGGTAGAGTCGTTCGTCCATTGCGTGGGCATGTTCGAGCGGTTGTACCTCAGTCCGGAGTTTGGATGTCTCAGCAATACAACCAAGGCTCTGATCACAAGAGCCACCCTGGAGATGGACCTGCACATCGCTCGGGTCACTCGCGCCGTGGGCTCACTGCTGGAGGACGAGCTTGGGCCGGAGAACCTAGGTCTGACGAAGCCAGCTCGGGAGCACCTCGATCGCTTCCGCAGCTTTCTTCACAAATACTACGTCACCAAGCTCGGCTACTTCCCACCGAGCGAGGAAGGGCCCTGGAATAAGCGTCTATGGACCAAGATGTACCATGCCTTCCAGACACTTTACGAATATCTGGTCGACAACGAGTCGAGCGTCGACCGACTCAACGACCGTGGAGTGACTGGCGGCATCTGCGTGGTGCAGAACGTCCAGGCTTTCGATCAACGACATGGCTACACACCCCTCCCACACCCTTTACCATTACTCCCGGAGACGACAAGCAGGAGACGGGCGACAGACTCTCAAAAGAGTCTTCGGAGCCTTGTGCAAGGGCGCGCCGACGCACTGGCTGAGCAGCAAGTGACGACGAGAGAGGCTCTCGCCAAGGCAGCCAATACTGATGTGCAGGAGGCTACTGCCTGCGAGCTCGTCGAAGAGTATCAACGATTCGAGCGGCAAAAGCTGGAGGAGAGACTGAGCCCAGCGGAAGCGCGGAAGGTACGCTGGCTACTTGTCTATGGCGTGTTACAGATGCTCATCAGCATCACGCGGGCACCACAAGAGGTGCGCGACACCGAGACACCATCGTACCCGTTGTGCGTCCTCACCATCGGAAGTCCGGCATGGCTTGACGAGATTCCGTCGCACAGTGCCCACGCGCCGGCACGAAAGCCGGACGCTGCGGCAGCCGTACTTCCAGAGGACGAGCATGCATCCGAATCTGCAGCCAGGGCCGACGATGGAGAACGCGTGTCCATCTACCCCGACTGCGAGGCAGACAATGCCGAAGACTACTTTTCGGGCCAAGTGGCGTTGTCGAGGAGACCGTCCGAGGTCAGCCTGGAGATGACGCCATCACCCCTCAGAATCACCACGCAGCTCTCCAAGACGGCATCGATACGGTCGAGTGTACACTCTGGCGTGCATGCTCTGCACAAGTCATTCGTCGGGAGCATGTCGCGCCGCAACAGCCTACGAAGAACAGCGACGGCTCGGCAGGTATCGAAGAAACCGTCCGGCTCATTCTGCGAGATCCTGGTCGAAGGGTACGGCAATGGCCTCGATGCTGACGACGAGCTCTCGCGCCGAGCAAGCATGTTGTCGTTCGTGGAATCGCCGCAAGACTACGCGTCGCCCTTGGCCGCCTTCGACTTCGGCTTGAGCGAAGTCCTGGAGGAGCCCGCGCTGGAAGACTATCAAGTCGGTGGCCTACTGGAGGACGCTGGGCTCCCGCTCTCAAGCCTGGGTGGTCTCGAGCGCAGCCCTTCTGATAGTTCGCTATCAGCTGTGAGCGCATACACTCCGTCCAACAGGTCCTCGGTGTACATGGGCGAGTACGACTCCCCCAGTACCGACTTCTCCTCATGGGACAGCGACGAGAGCAAGCGCAACAGCGACGTCGCCGACACGGACTGCTTCGACGATTCGATCCCGGGCACCGCTCGGCCGGCCCCACGCGATCTACACAGCTACCAGCAGAAGGACCTCAACTTCGGCGCCAACCCGAGTCTTCGGACTCGCAGCTTCACGATCACGGCCGGGTGCTACACACCCACGGGCTCCATCAAGCTACCGAAGTCCAAATTCTATCAGCAACGGGGCCAGAGTGTGGCATCGGATGTCTCCGCCGCGAGCTCAACGTACGACGACGATGGGGAGTCGCAGGCTGCGGAGATCGAGGAGGAGGAGACCCGAGGGAGGAGAAGATCGAGGGGGCTGGACCGTTTATCGCTGGACGAGATGGAGATGCAAGGGAGGATGATTTGCGTGGAGGCTTGATCTGTGCCCGAATCTGTGGCCTTAGCGTTCTGATAGCATGGCGTTTGGGCGGCTGTCTGTAATATTACCCTGATGAACCTGATATGCTCTAGCAGCTCATGCCACGACCGCAACTACACCGAAATCCCTGACGCTGCCACCATGCTGTCGTCTTGGTTCGCATGTCTTCTGCGCATGTACTGACGACAGCCGCCGTCACTCAACGTGTTCTCAGTACTTCACTGGTTTTCTATCTAGACTTGCCGCCTCAAGCCGCGCGTCAAGGTCCAGCGCTTAAGTCACTCCACGCGAAGTGCGATCACCCTTCTCTGTCTTCGGCAGCGCTGCATATGGGCGTCTGCGCCATGTCGGCCTGCCAGTGCTTACCTCGAGTGGCCACCTGTCTGCCTCTACACCGCTTCACCGCTCAGATTGCGCGCCTTACGCCACTCACCCCAATGGACCCTCGTCAAGCCAATTCTCCGCTGTAAGCCTCCGACCGCAACTACTTCGTGTGTGGCGGCGCGGCAACGCGAGAATGTCTCGCTATACAAGGAAGCCGAAGATGCCGAAGGACGAGATTGAACTCAGCTTGCCAATTAGGCATATGGGAGGGTCCCAGGAGTGGCTTGTCGTAAGTGCCAATGCTATGTATCTGGGTCGGATAGTAGAATCGTCCCTACGATGCTCAATGATAAATCAGGTACGACACTACTCAATCTTCTCCCACTTCAACACGCCCCTCGTCCGTGTTCCATCCTGCCACCCCTGAATCAGTATACGAGCAGGCAAGACGAGAGACTGCCCACTCACCTCCATGACCATATCGTTCTTCGGCTGCAACGTCATGTACTGCTTCCCTCCCTCCTCACTGAGCTCCGCCCGCCGCACCTCGAGCCCACCCATCCGGCTAGGATCCGTGCTCACATCAACCCTCGTCTGCCAGAACAGCCCTTCGCCATCCTCGAACAGTTCCAGGTACCCGCAGTACATACTGCTGCCCCGCGCCACATGCGCCACTTCAGCATCGCCACCCTCCTGCCACGACTTCCCAGACGGCAAGGGGCTGGCCATGCGGTCCGGCCTCGCCATGTGCGCGGACAGATAGCCTTGCGGCGAGATCTGCACTCTGCCTAGAGGCTTGTCCCCGTGCGGTTTGGCGACCAGCTTCTTGTCTGGGCCGGTGCCATCGCAGACTTCGAAGCTGATTGTCTTCCAGACGCCTGCGATGCGGTCGCGGTACTTCCGCCACACGTTCTCTGGCATGGTTGCTGAGTGGTTGGACATCGCTGAATCGAAGTGCCCTATGGTCAATGCGAGCGCAACGATCAAAGTATCATCTCGTCTACTTGGTCTTGCCCGTGCGGGGTCACCCTTGCTAGCCGACGGACCATTGTTCGAAGCTGATGGCGAGGCGTTGGGCACATCTTGGCCAAATGACTTAGAGAAGTCTTGCAGAGACAAAGTCGGCAGGCACGCCGGAGGGGTTGGACTGTTCCCAGAGAAACTATGCAACCATAGATCACGCCCATGCGTGCACTGCAGCCGAGGCTCCTCTGATGCGTTCTCGAATACGTGTGCCACTGATGCGAATGCCAGCAGGCTTATGGGTATTCTGTACAGTCGACTGGATATAAAGGCCGTATGCCAAAGGTGCCGGGTCAGTATGTGGGCGCCAAGAAAGCACCCGAACCTCCCTCACATGCACCCAACGCGCCGGTCGAGCTTCAAAGACGAAGACGAGGCAGATGCAGCGCGCTAGACTCCACCCTTTGCTGCAATCTCCTCCGCCCACGCGGTCTTCTCTTCCTTCAGCTTCCTCACCACGTACACATAGGTGATCAGTGCCCACACACCGCCCCAGATGAAAGGCAGTGCCCAGCCCACGACATATGCCGCCTCGTGCTGGATCGTGAAGATGAGAATGGTCAAGATCACAGCAATGGCCTCGGACCCGATCGCCCAGAACGCACCTAGCCGCCGCAGCATCGCGCGGAAGATGTGCGATGCTTCGTAGCGCTTGTTCAGCGCTTCTCGGTATGCGGTCCCGCCCGAGCCGTCCACGGCGCAGACGTCCTCGATGAATGTGTAGATGGCGGGTCGTAGTTGTGAACCCTTGGGTATGGATGACATACGCCAGGGTGCGGGAACTTTGAAGAACCGGAGGATGTCCACGATCAACAATTCGGTGCCGAAGACGTAGAGCATGGAGGTCACGGGCATCGCTAGCAGCCGAATCGGCGGGTGTTCGGGGATGGTACCACTGCAACAAAGTTAGCGTTTGGCTTGCGTGTGAATGGTGTGGCCTGGGAGCTAGACTCGTACATGATGAGCTCGATCATGATGATCGCCCAACCCAGGCTGAAGTTCCAATGGAACCAGTCCAGGTACATCCTTCTCGCACCTATCACACGACACGTACTGCTCTTCTTCCACAGCCTGATGAACCGTAGAACGTACTCGAAGATGCTGATACCACCCAGAGCGGCCGTGACGATAGAGAAGACAATGTTCGGTGTCAGGTTTGTTCCGTACCAGAGTCCGAAGTAGAGGCCGATGGGCATGAAGACACAATCCACAATGATCAGGCCCCAGAAGAAGACGATGCTCCATTTGCGCTTGGACAGGCTGTAGTTGAGTGATGGTGGCTCGGGTCCGAATGCTAGTGGCTCTATGCTCGGTTCATCCCCTTCTGCAGGTTCCGAGGGTGGGCCCGCCTCAAGCGCAAGCCGCAGGCGCTCCTCGTCTGCCAGCTCCTCCTCCGTCTGCACCGGTATTGTCGGGCGCCTTCCTGACACGGGACTCGTGATCTTACCAGAGGAGCGGCGGCGCTCCATTGTGAGCGACGGGCGGCCGAAGGGCCCGTCGCGGCGCGCATCGAAGTCTCTGCTCGGTCGGCCATGGTGTGATATTGAGGTGCTTGCGCGTGGGGGCGATGCGAATTCGTCGCGAGATGATCTGGGCAGTTGCACGCTTTTGCGCCCCACGGGTTGGATCGGAGACGAGGCTTCTTCAAACGCTCGTACAGCGCTTTCTGATTGCCGGCGTGGCTGGCTGGTTTGAAAAGGTGACGGCTCGAACTGCACCGAAGGCCGCCCAGCTTCATGCTGGTCGGCATGGAAGGGTCCGTCCGCCCTCTGATCGAAGTCGTGATTTTCAGGTGCTTCGTTCATGGTGGCGTGCAGCGCGGGCACAGCGTAGAGCGCGAAAGCCCAGTGCCGTCGTCGTGATCGTAAAAGTGTACGGAAGCCGCGGTAGCGTTGCAGAGCGGACCAGCCGGATGCGAGTGTACGGTCGCGGCAGTAGTCAGCGATGACTATGCGCCCTGCCGCAGGGAAAGGCCGGAACACGAGTATGAATGGCTTGATCCGGGCGTGTGTAGATGTCGGTGTGTACAGGAACTCCGTAGGAAGACGATTATCTACGATCAGACCAAGGGCAGTTGCGGGTAAACGCGTCCATCAATCTTTCCCAGCAGTCCGCTCGCCTGCCCCGTGCCTGTGACATCAGGACGGCGTCTTATAGGCTCTTGGCATCCATTGGCACGCGTGTCAATCACGGACTCTGAATATGCCGACACGGAGACTCGCCACTCGACATCGACGACGATACGACGATACCACATCGACAACAGTACCGATCGAGTTGACGGGGGTGACAACGCGACGGCGGTCAGTAGTCTGGGCACCACTCCTCGCCGTAGGTCGACGGCGCCCATCCGCGCAGACAGTCATGTGACAGAAAGACCGGCGTAGTCAGCCATGCGCATCGCTTCCTACATCGCGTATGCGATGTCCGCCGTCAACGCAGCAGTCAGCATCGACCAGGCACCGATCGTGCAACACGCTGCCTCCGAACGCAATCTCTCCGTCGCCCTCTTCACTGAGCTGGAGGAGTTGGCGCGCATCGTAGACATCGCCTACTGCGTCGGACTCACCTCGACGGGCATCTACAAGCCCTTCAGCTGCCTGTCACGGTGCAGCGACTTTCCGCGATTCGATCTGGTGACCACGTGGAATACGGGCCCGTTGCTGATCGATAGCTGCGGCTACATCGCGCTCGACCACGGCAAAGAGCGTATCATGATCGCATTCCGAGGGACGTACAGCATCGCCAACACTGTCATCGATCTCAGCACGATCCCGCAGCAGTATGTGCCGTATCCAGGGTTCGGTGGCGACGACGAGCCCAAGTGCGAGAGATGCACGGTGCACATGGGCTTCCACACCTCCTGGCTCCTCACGAAGAAGTGGATCCAGTCTGATCTTAACCAAGTCATCCTACTATGGCCGTCGTACAAGCTTGAGCTCGTGGGCCACAGCCTAGGCGGCGCAGTCGCGGCACTGGCCGGGCTCGATTTACTGGCGCACGGACATGATCCGTCTGTCACGACCTTTGGAGAGCCCAGGGTGGGCAACCAGGAGCTCGCGGGATACATCAATGACCGCTTCAAGCTGCTGGAGGAGCATCACGATGTTGCAGATACCGAAAAGAGGTACCGCCGCCTGACGCACATCGACGATCCCGTCCCTCTGCTTCCACTGAGCGAATGGGGTTTCGCAATGCATGCGGGCGAGATCTTCATCTCCAAGCCCTCATTGTCGCCCGACGTCTCCGACCTTTATCACTGCAACGGCAACAACGATCCGATCTGCATCGCGGGACAGGACTCGAGCGCGAGAGACGATCACGGAGAGGCGCCGCAAGCTCGTAAACGCGACCTGCTTCTGTCTGTGCAGGAGGAGATCCATGATATCAAGCAAGAGCCTTGGGGCATACCGTCAAGGTATAAGCTGTGGCAACTGTTCTTCGCGCATAGAGATTACTTCTGGCGTCTAGGACTTTGCGTCCCGGGCGGTGATCCGTTGGGTAAAGGCCGGAAGTATGGGCATGATGAAGACGAGTTGTGATGAGCGCTTACGACGAGTGCACGTGTACTGCTCCGGAGATATGTAAGGTAGCTGAGGGCGGCGTGTTCAGTAAAGTCTCACCGAGCACCGCAGCTCATCCACCCCTGCCCTACCACCCCGACGCCAACGGCCCGGCCAATGAAGGTGACTTCCTGCGATGTGCTACTCTTCCTACAGAGCCGAGTATTTGCAACCGCTTCTGATGTGGCGACATCAAGCTCACGGGGGCGCTGCAAGTGCTGCCTATTACCAGAGTCGGCGATCATTCGCGAAGCAGGTGTGCAGAGTGTGAAATATCACCTTGAGAACCGCCAGCCTGGTCAAGAACATGTGTATAGAGCGCTAGATGCCAAGAAGGTAACGATGGCGGTTCCAACGGTGGGTGCGCCGGCAGTGGCGCCGTGCATCGTGGTCAGTCCAATCAATGCCAAGCACGATCTGCTAACGAGTTCTGTCTGTGTGAGCTTCTGCTTCAATTGACGTGCCCTTTACTGCTCTCGATTTGCACCGTATCTGAATGGCCGGCTGCAGACTGCTACTCTATGATCTTGTTACTACCACCATCTGTCACCTCTCTGCATGAATTTTGAGTCCACCAAGGATAGTCTTGAGGAGCAAGGTAGTCCGGATAGCTGCAAGTGCCCAACCTGTCTCTCACCTTCATTCACGTCCGCGCCTGACAGCCCCTCGTAGCACCTTCAACCACCAGCCCCGTGACATTAGCTTCGAGCCCGTCCCGATATTTGGCGGATACACTTGACCAAGGCTGATGACCACCACGGCGCTGGAGCCAAATGTGAGTGCAGAGCGAACCGCAAGTGATCTGCGCGCCTTTGCAAGTGACTCGGCCACCCACTGCCAACAAATCCGGTTGCTTGTCCACTGAAAATGGTGTGCCAGGCGTGAAGGGAGCCCATCCTGGTCGGCACCGCGCTGGAAGTAGTGGCCCTCAGGCCCTGTATGGGGCCGCCCTATAGCTCGTCGTGCTCCGCACGACAACCCTTCAATTTCGAAGACCTTCATTTAGACTTCTTCTGCTTCTTCGCCCCCTTCCCGTCGTCCTTGCCCGCCGCCGCAGCCTTCTCAGCCTTCTCGTCAACCTCTACTAGCCAGTCCCCCTCTACGCCATCACCCTTCTTGCCCTTGAACCCATACTTCGCCTTCCACTCGCCTTTCTCTTCGTCGAACGCCAGCTTGCCATCCCTTCGCTTGCCCTTGATGCCCTTCTTCTCGGCAAACTTATCCCACTTTGTCTTCTCCTTATCCTTGGGCACCGACTTCTCGCGAGGAAGCTGTGTTGTCGGATCCGGTAGCTTGATGTGCAAGTCACCGTCCGTGGAGCGCTGGATGGGACAGGCGGTCAGGAGCTGGTTGATCAAGCCTTGGGCGCACAGCTGGGCCCGGGAGGCGAGAAGGGCTTCCTTTTCGCTAGGGCTTTGCTCGGCGGAGAACGTGATGGGGTTTGAGTCCGTGCAGAGGAGGTGCCCCAGGTCGAAGGTGAAGGGCTGTGGTTGCGAAGTGTCTTCCATCTTCGCTGCAGTGTATGTGATCGTCGCGAGGAGGCTTGGTATGGTGGACGGACCCGGAAATCTTCGTGACCGATTCGAATATTGAAATCTCGAAGACCCCGCGCTTATTATGTCATGCATGAGTCCTAATTTCACCTTCCGCAGACACGCGATATGTCGACCTGAATCGTCAGCGTCTTACACACATCAGTCGTGCATACTGCGATAGCAGCGGCCGTGGCAGAGCTGGACTGCTCCCGCTTTCAAGTCGCTCGGGCTGCGATACCCACTTGCGCATTGCTCGAAGAATTGGGGCTGCATAATTCTTGATACCGACGATGAAAGCAAGCTCAGGATGCTACCTTATTTAGCTCTCGGGCCTGCTTCCTCTACTGTTCCTGCTCAGCCCCATCGGTATAGCATAATAACTTTGTCTGGCATCCTCGAGAATCGTACATCCTGCACACCCTTCCCGTGAGACCATCAGATACGCAGTGCACCGCAATGGCACCCCATCTCGCCCCCTCCACCCCAGCGCTGGGCCCTCAGCCGGTCAGCCAGCATCTGTACAGCCCGCACCAGGTCACCCTCATTATGAGGGAGAAGGTGGGATACCTGCCTCGCACCCAGCATCTCTGCTGCCTCTGACCGCCCTAGGTCTTCTCACTCTCCGGCGACGACTTCACCATTCGCACCGTCGATGGCCTCGATGTCTGCAAATGCAAAGGCAAAATGGTCTCCGCCCGCGACAGCAAGAAGTTCACCGACACGGCCGGCAACGAGCTCTTCACGCTCAAGAATAAGATGCTGTCCATCCACAAGAGCTTCAAAGGCGATAGCCCCCACGGCAATGACTTCGAGGTCAAAGGGCACTTCGCGCTGATGGGCAGCAAGAGCAGCGTGCACTTCAAGAACGCCAGTGATGGGCAGGAGGTCGAGCTGGAGGTCAAGGGAGACTGGTTCGACCGTAGTGCGGAGATCACCTTCGCCGGGAGGCCCGTGGCGGTGATTGGGCGGAGTTTCTTCAACGTGAGGGAGATTTTCGGGGACAAGCAGAGTGTGAGTACATGTCCCCTCCAATCAATGCTTTTGACCGCGAGCTGGATCTCAAGGTCGACAAGTCTCTCAGTGCGTAGTCTAGGGGATCGTGCCCCGCAACTGTCTAGTCGAGCTTGTGGAAGACGCGCGCTGACATATATACAGTATCAAGTCACCGTCGCGGCGAACGTTGACCTGAGCTTGATCGCTGCCATCTGCATTAGTCTGGACGAAAAGGAGAACGAGGGCAAGTGATCGTTGGCGAGCGGACATCTCTTAATGGGACCTCCTTGGTGCTTGACGCCCTAGAGCCTGGCTGGTGAGCCTGCTAGTTCTGTCTGGCGATAATGCGCAGGCGCTGGTGCTACCTCCTACGAATGATGATCACCACCCTACTCATAGCTCGTGGACTGCTCACGTGCAACGTTCGCGGCCCACCACCACGCGGTCCCAAGAGATCACAGAGCTCGCTCCTTGCCTTCGCCTCGGACCTCAGTCTCTCGTTGCCAACCGTGCCCTATGATCCAGACATACTCCCCGAAGCGCTGCGGCTCCCTCATCGCTGGCTCTGCGGGCGCACCAGGATCCGGATTCAAGGACGCTGCCGCTCGCGCGAAACGCCCGATCTCTGCGAATTGCTGCGAGATGTCGTCGGAACTATCCTGGAGTGAGCATGATCGATGCACCGCGCTAACTCTGTGTTGCTCGCTTGGACATGCCTGGTCCTGTTCGAGAAGCGTCGGCCGGCCAGGTGCATCCAGTACACATGTACCTCGTAACTCGAGGTGGGTCTTCCCGCGCTGCTGAGTGACAGCAGAAGCTGACAGTAGTGGCGGTCGTGGTGGTAGCTGGTTCCGGGAAACTGGTGAGCCTCGTGGCGGCAGGTCTGGAAGCTTGATATCCCGAACAGTCGGGCCAAGGCCTGGCTTCAGGTTGTCCTGGACCAGCAGATCTACTCCTTCTGCTCGTAACTCGGAGTCAAGATCCTCACCTTCAACGACTTCCCGACACTCTAGGTCTGTCAGCTGCCCTCGCTCCGAAGCAGACGCCAGCGGAGATGATTGTCCAAGAGGTGGTCCAGGATCACTCGAATAGGCCGGCGGCTGTTCGTGGGGGTCGACATTGTCTCTGATCCCGAGGCTCGGTGACGACGTTTCTCGATAGTCCGGAGGTCTTTCAACGGATCGCGGCACGTCTGACTCGTATACGACACTCTGCATGGAGGCGTCGGTCTCTGACCACGCATCACCCGGCCCCTGGTCCACGTCTCGCAGCCGACGATCCGCAATCAACAGCCCCGGATCTATCGTTCCGCCTGCGTTTGCGTGCTCCTCGCGCATTATTAAGAGCCTCGTCCGCAGAGCATCCACATCCCAACGCCTCTCGCCCGCCGCCTCCCGCAACATTCGAAGTTGCGCCTCGAGCAGCTGCGTGCCCGTCACCGAGGCATAGCCCTCATCTCTCGCACCCCTTAGACCAATCTCGGCGTTCCGGACGATCTTTTCCTCCTCGTAAAAGACATCTTCGACATCTTGGACGACGACCTGGAACAGCTCCAATATCGCCCATCTGGCATCGTTACGTTTCGCCGAAGTGTGTGTTGCACTACCTGAGCTCAGGATCCGAAGGTTAGTGTCGTAAGTTGCCAGCATGCGCTCTTTATTGTCTCCAAGATCAAGGAGATTCTGTTCTAGAAGGGCCCTTGGCACGCAGGCACAGAGGAAACGAGCCTCGGGATCCGCGTAGGCCGTCGCAATGGGCGGGAAAGATTGGCCGGACATCTGGCTGAAGGTTGTACACAGATCAATTGGCTATCCACGAGCAGTATTTTGCTGCATGTTATACCGTAGTGATGCTGGATCTCGCCACTCTATAAGATCCGATCGGATCTACATCGCAGTGAAGCAGGATGCGTCGCTGCCAGGCCATGATGCATCGTGTTGCCTAGAAGGACGAGTGCTCATGAATGGGACCTCGTCATCCATCAGAGCAAAACACGAAGCTCAATTCTGGACCATAGCATCGTTAAGTTGGGGCTCCAAGGCTTTGCAATCTCATACTGATTCGTTTTTGGCTGTTCCTTCGAATGCTCACCGTAAGGAAGCCTGTCATCATCTTAGCTCAGATCCGTTCCGACGGGCGGGGAGACGCAAGCATCGAGCGGACTGAGGGTAGTTTCCGGGCTCTCGCCGAAGGTTTCGGGTCCACGCCATGTAGACATTGTTCACATACAGGTGATGTCCACCTCAGTACCCGGACATGTACGTGCATTGCGCCACGTTTTGCATTGGCCAATGGCACACCATGTCGAGCCCTCGGCATCTAGCGGATGGCTTCTCGGCCCATTGACAGACGCGGCCCGAAGACCCTTGCCAGACCCCACAATGGAAGCCGAGCATCGACCAAGACTCAAGCCACATCGCTGGCGGCCCAGAATCTCACCCAGACACTCAGGATGGAGTCCAACACGTCCCCACCTGCTGGTGCACATCCGGGAGTCCTCCACTACATCCCGGGAAATCTGGCAGCCTTCGAGCCGGCTAAGCCGCTTGTCCATGCGGCTCACATCAACACGCTGCTATGGATTGGTGGAATGTTCGATACTTTCCTGTCAGTCAAGTATCCCATGGAGATCGCGAAAGTACTACCAGGGACATGGAGCTTGGCCACAGCATCGATAGGTTCTGCCGGCAAGAGCTGGGGCGTTGGCAGCGTTGCCCAGGACGCCGAAGACGTTGCCAAGATCGTGGCATACTTCACAGAGATGAGGCCCGGAGGAAAGGTGGTGATCATGGGCCACTCGACCGGCTGCCAGGACTGCATGGAGTATGTTGTGGGCGCTAAAGCAGCTCAGCGGTCATCCGTCCATGGTGTGATTCTGCAAGCGCCAGTATCAGACCGTGAAGCTATGGCTAGCTATCTCCCTGAAGCGTTCATGCACGAAGCGAACCAGCTTGCGTTGAAGATGTGTCGGGAAGGCCACGACAAGGACGCTATGCCATACCGGCTCACCAAGAATCTCTTCGGACGTATCGCGATTACAGCAAGGCGCTGGGTAGACATAGCGTCGCCTGGACCAGACCATGTGGGCGCAGATGACTACTTCTCGAGCGATCTGCCAGCTGACAGACTCAAGAAGACTTTTGGCAAGTTGCCGCCAAGCACGCCTCTGCTGATCCTGTTTGGCGGGAGTGACGAGAGCGTGCCATCTACAGTCGATAAGGATGCTCTTGTCAACAGGTGGATGTCCATTGCCCAAGACAGCGGCGGTAATGTTGACCGAACTAACGGCGGTGTCGTGCCTGAAGCGACGCACAATCTCAACGCTTGCCTGGAGCCCATCGTCAGGGATCTGGTGCAGCGCGTGGTCGGCTTCATTGGGCGACTTGACAAGGGCGACTTTGCTGATGGAGGCACTGGTGCGAGGATGTGATTACTTAGATCGACACTAGTTCGCACGAATGAATTGAGTATCGATGACAGCCGACGCTGGACAAATTATGTCGGTCGGAACGATGCACGAGATCACGAGGCTGCAAAACACAGCTCCTTCCTCTCATCGCCAGGCAGCTGATTTGTACGGGCTGGCCCCTTCGCGTGGCGTCCCTGTGGAGAGACAGTGTGTCTATTGCGATGGGGACGGAAAGGAAACGATGCTCGGGAACGATCGGGGTGCTACAATATCCGCCCGCGAAGTATGATCTGAGATCACTGGTTATTGTCCACGGCCGGCCGTGGTGCAGACTTTTTCAGGCTGGGCTGCGCAAAGCTTGGAAAGGTCCATATCCGAACCCATTCACGCGCAACCTCCAACGGCACTTAAGAAGACACGCGCGACTCAGTTGTGATGGCCTCAGTCCTGCCGAAAGCTCTTCTCAGTCCGACTTGCATTGACCCTTGATTAATCATGCCCGCAAACACGTCGTAATTGACAGAGCTTACTGCAATTGGCGAGCCAGTCCATAACCGAGCATAATGGCCGTCCCAGCACCGCTGTTGTAACGTCCAGCGCCTGTGACTCCCTCATAATTTGGCATAGATGCCTTCGAACTCATCATTCGCAATCTTCATCACGTCCTGGCCATATATCATCTTCTGCACATCCGCATCCGCCCACTTGTCCGGCACTGGACCTTTACCATCTTTCAGTGCCGCGAACTGGCGATCCCGCTCCTCCTTCGCCGCGCCCTCGCCAAGATGCATTGCTCGCCCAGACGCGGCTGCAAGCTCGACTAGGGTGTACGCACGCGTCATGCGCACTTTCTCATATACCTGCAGCGCCTTGTTGATCGCTTCCGGTGTAAGTTCAGGGAGCTTGGACAGCACTACCGCTATCACAGCACCATCCTCAATTGCTTGCGCGGCACCTTGTGCCAGATGCGGGAGCGTCGGATGACACGCATCGCCAACGAGCGCGGTCTGATCGTAGACCCAGAAAGGCAGCGGCTCGTGCACCCGGAGCTTCCACTCGCAGACCTCACCATCCGGGACCAGATCGAGCATGCGCTTGACCTTGGGGCAGAAGTCACCGAACACCTCCATCATCTCCGGCTTGCTCCCCTTCGTGGTGTATGTTGCGGAAGGCGCTGCGGCGAAGTTGCGGTCCGGCTGGACTGTGCTCATGTTGTAGATCGTGTTGTTGGACACCGGATATGCGATGATGTGGCGCTTCTCACCAATCCAGCGCGTCGCGGTCTCTTGCGAAATGAGCTCTAGCAGTTCCGGATCATTCTCCATGTCTTCGCGCCGAAGCATGATGCGGTAAGCGGCCTGGCCAGTGTCGATGATCTTGGCGTCGACATTCTTCAGCCGCAGCATTTGATCGCGGATCACAGACTTGACGCCGTCCGCCGCAAATAGAACGTCACACTCCACCTCGTATGGCTCGCCACCTTTGCGTGGTACCGCTGTGAATGAGGGTCTCGGTCCGAAAGACTTCATCTCGCTGGCTTGTGTGGCGAAGAAGAAGTTGACGGCCTTCTCCCGCTTGCAGCCGTCGTAAATCGACCCGGCGAGTGACGAACGATGGCCGACCATGTGCGGGTAGTCGTAAGTCTCACGGATGTAGTTGAGATCGACATGGCCGAGCTCCTGATCTGTGGCACCCTCTGCTCCCTGTCAGTCCTTGCTCAAGACCTTTGGCAAGCCGTTCATACGTCTTATGCTGGTGTCTCTGAGATTGACTGCTTCCCGTTCGATGTCCTTCCACGCACCCAGCTTGTCCAGTATGCGAGCCATATTCGGGGCTAGCTGAATGCCAGCCCCTACGAAGCCCAGAGTCGAGGCCGACTCGAAGACGTCAACGTGCCGGAAACCTTGCTTTGCCAATGCAAGCGCAGTGGCGAGCCCGCCCATGCCTGCTTCATGTCAGTGTAGTCCTATCCTGCAGAGCTGGCCACCTCACCAGCGCCGATGATGCATATGTGCAAATCCAGAACGTCCTTGGGCGCCATGGCGGGTAGTATCTAACGGTCGATCCAAGTGTCCTTTAGTGGCTGGTTTCGGCGTGATGTCAATGACAGTTTACAGAGATGTTCAAAGGAAGCTCGAGCGAGATCAAGCGCTCTTCCTTGTAGGCCTCGACCTCAGTGCCGAGATTTGGCCTAACGATGAATGCTCAATTACCATCCACCAACAGCCGGGACTGCATTATTCCACGGCAGATGGCCAGAAGCACAGTCGGGTCCACAGGCCAAGCACTAAGCCCTATCAAGCCGGGGAAGGCTTCATGTACGACTCCAGACTGCAGGCAAGCCGTGATCTTAGATCAGCACCTGTGGGCGCGTTTGCCGGAAGCCGTGCCATTGATTGAGATTTGGGGCACAACATGCAGCTTCGGGAAGACGACTCGGGCGGAGGACGCGATAAGCTCGTACGATGAGAGACCCAGCGGAGTCTTTCCGCCAAATGCACGGGGGAGGCCCTATCTTCGCTCATCTGGCTTCGGCTGCGTGTGGGCAGCACGAGGCTGGAACACGATTTACCCATCCCTAATGTTTTGGCCATGTGAGTCCATGTACGGAGGTACAGTAGCTTGGCTTGAGGTGTAAATAATGTAGGGCTGATGGCGCCCAGAAAACAGGCCTCGGCATCTCCGCATCTCGGCTGGCCACTTCATTCGAAGCCGAAGGGAGCTCATATGTTATGCCTACATGTTTACCAGGCGAGTGTCGTGACGAGCCCGTAGAAGCCAATCTTGTCAAGCACTTCGAGCAAGGAGCAAGTACAGGATTGAGTTGACTCCAGAGCTAGATACAAACTAGTCGTGCTAGCTACTCGCCTTGACAAGAGCTGAAAGCGAAGACGGCCAGATTCACACCACTTCTCGCATCCGCGCAACATGGCTCGCCCAACGCTGCGAACGCCGCTCTGCGAGCTCCTCGGCATTGAGTACCCAATCATCCTGGCCGGCATGGCACGAACGTCGTCCGGGCCTCTGGCAGCCGCAGTCTCCAATGCCGGTGGGCTAGGCGTGATCGGAGGACTGGGCTACACACCGGATCAGATGCGAGCCATCATTGCGGAAATCAAAGCCAACTTGGCCGACGAGAATCTCCCATTCGGCGTTGACCTGGCCTTGCCGCAAGTCGGCGGCAGTGCAAGGAAGACAAATCACGATTACACACATGGCCAATTGGACGACTTGATCAGCGTGGTGATTGAGGAGAAGGCGCGTCTGTTCGTCAGCGCCGTGGGTGTACCGCCGGCGCATGTGATCAAGCGGCTGCATGAGGCTGGCATACTGGTGATGAACGTGGTTGGGCATCCGAAGCATGCGCACAAGGCGCTGTCGGCTGGGGTGGATATTGTGTGTGCGCAGGGCGGAGAGGGCGGAGGCCATACTGGCGATATCGCGACAAGCATTCTGATTCCGTCCGTGGTCGATGTGGCGAAGCAATACAAGAGCCCGTTGACTGGGAAGCCAGCAATGGTGGTGGCCGCTGGCGGCATTTACAATGGCCGCTCGCTGGCCGCCATGCTCTCGTTTGGTGCGGTAGGTGCGTGGGTCGGCACACGGTTCGTCGCTTCGGAGGAGGCGGGCTGCAGTCAACAGCACAAGGAGGCTGTCGTCACTGCGGCTTTCGAGGACACGCTGCGCACGCTTGTCGTGTCGGGTAGGCCGCTGAGAGTCAGGATGAATGACTATATCCGGTCATGGGAGGTCGACAGACCCGGTGAGGTCAAGGCGTTGACCGAGAGCGGCATTGTGCCTTTGGCGAAGGACATGGACGAGGACAAGGATGTCGACATTCCCTTCCTCATGGGCCAGGTGGCAGGCGTGATCACGGAGATCAAGCCCGCGAAGGCGATTGTGGAGGAGATGGTAGGCGAGTGCGTCGACATCCTGCAGAACCAGCAGAGCTATGTCAGCTCTGGTAGGACTAGCAAACTTTGAAGTACACGAGCCACTCAGCATCACCTGCCGTTCTTCCTCGCCCCTGGTGACTCAGGGGAAGACTGTTTGACGGCGTGTAGGCTCGAACGCTGGGATGACTCCGAAGTTGACTCATCTCAGAGCTCCTCCCGTTGTCCATGTAAGGTCAATTTTCAGAAGAGCGCGTCGCTGCCAGTCACTTGTCCGCAGAGGGAGATTCTGCCCGGCACGCGGAGACCCCACTGACGGTACATGTGCTTTATTCGCGGCTCGTTTGACCAGAACGCGACCAACGCCAACATCATCAGGGCAGTCCCTACTTGAATGGAAGGAGCACGATGGCTAGTAGATGCCTGTCAGAGCCGGCCCTCGAATCGATGATTGCCGGACAATATTCCAGCCTCGATGTTCAAGCTGCCAGTCGAGCTTGCAGACCGTTTCGTGCTGGACAGTCTCGTGGAAAGGCGCCGGCACCTTCGAGTAGCCCATCGTGACCCACACCGTCGCCTTCGTGCTTTCAGCCGCTGCACACGAGTCCATGATGGTGCGCGTACCTCCTTCAATGCTTGACCAACTGATTTGCGCGTTGACGGCCAGGAACGCTGTTAGGCCGATCGACGGTGGATTGAGGTGCCAGTTCGAAACCAGATCGGGACTGATGTACTGCGTGGTGGCGGGGTCGTGCAATTGACCAGTCTGGACCAGATGTACCAATTGTCGTGAAAGCGTCTCGAGGATGTCGGCGGTTACGTGGTCCAGGGAGATCTCATGCGCCTTGGGCTTCCGCGGTGATCGTTCAACCATCTCGCTGCTTGCAATTGACTGGGGCGCGTCGTGCTGCCTGTTCTGGACTCCTCCTTACTCGCGGTGATGGCTTACCAGAGAAGGGTGCTGGATGCTGGTGCCTCGGATCCTGCCGTCGAAGGAGCGCGGACGTGTTGAGTAGCGACTTGCAAAGCCCCCTCTACCATCAGGGGCAGCATAAGCCGGTGGCTAGCGATTGTGTGCAGTGGGTCGCTTTCTACCGAGCGAGATGATTGGAAACACAAGTGCGCAGTCGCTCGACCCCGTGAATCGCCCAGTGCGACTGCGGCCGCTGCGCCTGTCTCGCCTTGCGGGCATCGTCCAGGATGCGGGACATTACGTTGTGACTGCGTTGACCTTGTGGCATCGGCAGAGGAGCGGCATGCGGGTGTGCATGTGGTTGGCCATCGGGGGCTGACTCATCGCCTCCGACCCCACATTTGTGCGCCACGAGCCGACGACGCGGAAATTCGTCCATATGTACCAGCCGCTGCTCGCGACGATAGTCCACCCTCAACACACACAAGCATGGCTCCCTCATTCGAGCAGCTCGATCCCGAAGTGGACTACGACGAAGATGACGATATCGACTTCAGCGATCTGCGCGAGAACTATGAGGTGCGGATGGAGGAGGGGCTGGACACCTTCGTTGTGGTCGACGGCCTGCCCAAGGTCCCGCCCGGCAGCAAGGACAAGCTCGTCAAGTTCCTGCTGCGGAAACTGACTGGCTTCGGGCGGACGAAGGAGGACAATGTGTACATGCCGATGAACGAGGCCAATGACATGAGTGAAGGATTTGCTTTCGTCGAGTATGAAACCCCGGCACAGGCAGCAGCCGCAGTCAAGGGCCTCCACCTCACGGCGCTGGACAAGAAGCACACGATCGCCGTCAACAAGCTCACTGATATCGACCGATATGCGCGCGAGGGCAGGATCGACGAGACCTACCACGCGCCCGAGATCCCCTCCTTCGAGGAGAAGGACCACTTGCGCTGGTGGCTCGGCGATGCGGAAGGCCGGGATCAATTCGTTATGTATCGTGGCGACCATGTCGGCGTCTACTGGAACGAGAAAGAAGATCAGCCGGACGAGATTGTGAACCGCCTCTCCTGGACCGAGTCGTTCGTGCAGTGGTCACCGAAGGGCACCTTTCTTACTTCAATGCACGCTCAAGGTGTCCAGCTCTGGGGTGGTCCGGGCTGGTCTCGGCAAAAGCGCTACATGCACAGCGGTGTCAACCTGGTCGACTTCTCACCCGACGAGCGATACCTGACCACCTGGTCACACCAACCGCTGCAGGTTGAGGAGGGCAACCCGGTCCTCTCACTTGAGGAGGATGGAAAGAACTACGTCATCTGGGATATCGCGACCGGCAAAGTGCTCCGCTCCTTCGTCACGCTCGATCCGCCTGGCCCACGTGTAGATGCGGAAGGCCAGCCGATCAAAAAGAAGCTGCAGTGGCCCGCGTTCAAGTGGTCGGCTGATGCCAAATACGTCGCGCGCATGAATCACGCCCAGAGCGTCAGCGTCTACGAACTGCCACGCATGAACCTCATGGACAAGCAGAGCATCAAGATCGACGGCATCATGGACTTCGAGTGGGCACCGGCTAGCCCGCAGCGTGACAACGTGCGCGAGTACGAGCAGCTTCTCTGCTACTGGACACCAGAGATGGGCAGCAATCCTGCAAAGGTCGGTCTGATGAGCATTCCCAGCAAGGAGATAGTGCGCACGCGAAATCTGTTCAACGTCTCCGACGCGAAGCTGCACTGGCAATCCGACGCTTCCTTCGTGTGTGTCAAGGTCGACAGGCACAGCAAGAGCAAGAAGAGTTTAGCGACCAACCTCGAGATCTTCCGCGTCCGCGAGAAGGGTGTACCGGTGGAAGTCATCGATAGCATCAAGGACACCGTCATCAACTTCGCGTGGGAGCCGCATGGTGACCGCTTCGTCCTCATCACCGCCGGTGAAGTGCCAGCCGGCTCCGCCGTCCCGCCCAAGACCTCCGTGTCGTTCTTCTGCCCGGAGAAGGTGAAGAGCAACGTGCCCGGCAACTTCAAGCTCATCCGGACTGTCGACAAGAAGAACAACAACGCCATCCACTGGAGCCCGAACGGTCGCTTTGTGGTGGTCGCTACCGTCCTGAACCAGCAGAGCTTCGACCTGGACTTCTACGACTTTGACTTCGAAGGCGAGAAGGACGAGAAGGACAAGGACCTCACGGCTAACTTGCAGCTAATGCGCACTGCGGACCACTATGGCATCACTGACATTGAGTGGGATCCGTCTGGCAGATTTGTGGCGACAAGCGCGAGTGTCTGGAAGCACAGGGTAAGGGCAGCACCGTGTGAACAAGAGTAGGATTTCAGCTGACCTCTGTGTGCTCTCTCGTAGATGGAGAACGGCTACCACCTCTACACTTTCTCGGGCCATCTCCTACGTGAAGAGCCCATCGACCAGTTCAAGCAGTGGAGTTGGCGCCCGCGCCCCGAGCGCCTCCTCAGCAAAGATGAGATGAAGAACGTGCGCAAGAACCTCCGCGAGTACAGTAAATCGTTCGAAGAGGCGGACAACGCAAAGAGGAGTAGTGCGGACAAGGCTGTCGTGGATGCCCGGCGGAGGCAATTGGAGGAGTGGGTCGCGTGGCGCGAAAGAGTGCTGGAGGAGCTGGACGAAGATCGGAAGGACATGGGTCTGCCGGAGATCAGCGAGGAGAGGGCCGCGTTGGTTGTTCCGGAGGATGAGGACCAGGAGGGCAAGGTGGTGGAGGAGATCTTCGAGGAGATTCTCGAAGAAACCGAGGAGGTGCTGGAGTAAGCATGGGATGCGGGTGAGGCGTGAGGGCGGAGGCATGATAACGTGGCCAGATGCTCTCTGCGCTGCCACTCATGGCCGTGACTCTTGCTGAGTGAGCCCGCTAGTAGTACATCCAACGGTTCAGTCAACCTGTCTCTTACTCTACGAAGCTGCCCTCTGCCCACCCTTTCCGCTTCGCCCCGAGCTCCACCGCCGCTGCACCCCAATCTTCTCCATGATTGTGCCCTTCGTTCCCACCTGCGCCCGCGATGCCCGCCCGTTCCAGCCCTTGCTCCTCTGTCAAGAGCGTCAACAGCCCAAAGATGACCGGGCAGCCCGTGTCCAGCTGCACCCGCATGAGGCCATGGCTCACCGCATCCGAGATGTACTCAAAGTGCATCGTGCTCCCCTTGATCAACGCCCCAATCGCAATCAACGCATCAAAGGGCTGCTTCGAGCCTCCCTGCGCCGCCGCGCTCCCGTCCTTCGGGGCACCTCCGCTGCCGATCTCTTTCGCCAGCCCCGTCAGATCCGTCGTGCTGCCGCCCAGGAGATCGGTCGCGCTCTGCACGAGTGCGCCCGCGCCACTGACACCCTGCGTCTGTGACGCGGCGTACATGCGCTGGACGGCGTAGGGGAGCTCGTAGCTGCCGGGCACGGACTGGATGACGATGTTCTCCCGCGGGACGCCGGAGCGCTGGAGAGCGGTAAGGGTGCCTTGGAGGAGGGAGTCGATGATGCGGGTGTTCCAGCGGGCGTGCACGATGCCCACCCGGAGACAGGAGCCTGCGGGCTTGTGTCAGGAACATGCAGGTGGGGAGGGGCTGCGACGGCGGTACCGTCGTATGTATGTGCTTCGCCTATGCCCTTGATGCCTGCCATGGTGTACTGCTTCTGGCGTTCGTGCAGTTGGTGCAGCGATCGTTGATATGTCTGGAGCTTGGAGGATGTCTTCATCGAATGCAGAGGGTGACGCAACACCCCACTGTGGGGTCGCTTCCTGCAAGGGACAGCCGCAATGGAGGCAGAAGCATGTGACACAGAGCGCGAAGCAGGAGGATAGAGATCATGTTTGCTGATATGGTTTGACAAATGCGTTCGCCCGCTCGCTGGCTCGCTGACACAAGAGGCGGCCGCTCCTGGGAGGAGGTACACTGCCAATCCCCCACGCTCTGCACAAGCAGGCTGTCCCCGAGTCCGTCGTGTATGCACGGCCATCCACCAAGCTGCGTGGTCCGGCCAGGGCTTGTGAGGCTAGTTAAGAAAGCCTTTGCAGTTGGCGGACCCGCAGAGACATGGAATCCGATCCGTCGAGCCATACTCGCGCTCGAACTTGTAGTCGTAGGTGAGCTCATCGTCTGCATCACGGTCAGCGCCTGGTACGCATGCATTGCCATTCGGGCAGGACTTACTTTTCCCAATGTCCTTCAGAGCATAGATGACAATACGTGGCGTGCCCTCCACCTTGATGATCTTCGCCGTGCAATTCGGGTTGCAAGAGTGATTGATGAACCGCGCGATCCCACCCTTCTTGGTCGCATCGACAATCTCGTCGTCCATCATCCGGAACAGATACGAGGAGCCAACCCCCTGCTTCTCATACCGGATCTCGCGCAGGTCGGCAACCTTCTGCCGCACCTTCTCGCCGACGTACTCGATGATCATCTCATTCTGCCCGATGTTCTCTTCAGCATAGAGCCCCCAACCGTGGATGGCGGACCGGTCGAATTTGACGAGCTTGCGCCGCTTCTTGAGCTGATTGAAGCGGATGGTGACGTCGGCGTCGCTGTTCACGGTGGCGAGCGTTTGCTTTTGGAGGTTGATGTCGTTGACGAGGCGCCGGTTGTTCACGCGATTGCTGCGTGACGTGGCGGTGCTGGCAGTCTTCTCCGCCGCGGCAATCTTCGCAGCTTCGACAACAGCTGCCGGATCGGCCTTCGCTTGGGCTTGCCGCTCCTCCCGCGCTCGCTGGACCTTGATGCGGTGAGGCAGGTATTTGGACTTCTCCTCATTCAAGATCTTCTTGACACCCTCGGTGCGCGCAGATCCAGTCACATTGGGCACGTGGTAGCCTTCGATGCCTGTCTCGGACTGCACCAGACCTTGCACGCCGCTGTTGAGCGCCTTGATCTCCTTTTGCTTCCACGCCCAGTGCTTGGCGTCGCCGAGATCGTACGCTGGCTCGTCGGCAAGCGCCTTCTTCGCCAGTGCCAGATCCTCGTCGTCCTTGATGATGTCCTGCCATCCATCAATGTCCAAGATGATGTCCCTGCGGTCTTCAACAGTGCGCCGTGGTTTGTCATGCGTCAGCGACCAGCCAACATCCCTCGGTGCGAAGACCTCGACAGCTTCTAGCTCCAGCGCTTTCTGCTCGATCTTGACGACGGTCTCCATCGCGGCAGGTTGACCGTCCGCCGCTGCTTCCATCGCCTCAGCCTTGAGCGCAGCCTGCTCTTCCAGAAGCTGCTTCTTGGTCTTGCGCTTCCTCTTGCTCTTCTCTTTGACGGCCTTTGTGTCCAGCTCAGGTGCTGCGGGTGTGCTTGCTAGCTCTTGCTCGGCCATCTCCACGTCTTCGATGAAGCCCGCGATGCGCGTGTTCCTGCTTTGCTCGCTCTTAATGTTGAAAAGGTCATCGTCGGCCTTCGATCGCTGCCGGATGTGGAGCTCTGTCCGTGCACGCATGGCGTATTTGGATGTCCGAGGAAGAGTATGCACGACCAGCTCCAATTCGCGAGTCGCAAGGTCCTCCGGCTCCTTATGCAGGAGGTGACCAAGCAGCTGCTTGTGTGTTCCATCAAACACCTCCCTCTCATCCTCATCCCAGTCCATGACTTTCCTGCGCTTGTGCTTAGGCGTGTCCGCAATGGACTCCGTATCAAATGGAGTCGAGTTCCTGCTCGTGCGACTGAGCGGCCTACTCTCTTGATCCTCGGTATCCCGCGTGAGAGAAGTCCGGCGTTCGTCGTCGGAGTCCTCGTCGTCGTCGTACATCTGCTGCAGCTTGAAATGCAATCCTCTGGTGTGCTGTGAAGGTCTAGGCGGCGGTCTCCGTCTGCGCTCGTCTACGAACGCGTTCGCGGGCGCCCGATCACGCTCCCGTTCTCCTTTCCTACCGCGCTGATGATTCGGATCGTGCGGCCGCAGCGGCTTCGAGTAGGACAGAGGATGCGCGTACCGTCCCTTGGAAGTCTGAGGTGTGTCGCCGGCTTTGTTGAAGAGCAATGCAGTGCCCTTGTTCTCCCTGTCCGAGGGGTCAGGGAGACCGAGCTTCCTGCGTTTGGATGCATGCGTCGCAGGGTCTAGGCTATCGTGGAAGATTGGAATGGCAATGCGTGTCTTGATATCGCCCATGATTCGGTCGCGCAGCTCCACGCGTAACTTCTCAAGCGCGCCGTGTACAGGGTCGAGATTCGCAGCACGATTCTTCTTCTCGATCTCCATGTCTTCCTCGTCCTCGCGCTTCAACCGAGCGAAATGCTCAGACTTCTGCTTCGCGGCCATGACACGCTCTGGACTCGGGCTGCGCTCGTAGTCAGGATTGCCATACTTTTGACAAACCATACCCATCTTGTAGGTGAACAGTGCAGCCATGTTGCACTCGTTGAAGCAGCGCTCAGTCTCATCCTCACCACGCTTCGAGTCCTCGAAGAGAATGTAGTAGCCCGTCTTGTCCAGCCGGACCTCCCGCCAATCATACGCCTTCAGGCGCTTCTTCAGATGCGGAATCGTGGAGGCCAGCACAGGCACTGACGAGTGCGGAAGGTGGATGTAAGGCTTGCGTTTGATCTTGCTCAAGATTGGCTCTTCTTCAATCAGCGAGGTTCCGCTGGACCTGGGGTTCGTCGGCGGCGCTGCTATTGCTCGCGGACCCTCCGGTGGCTTCACAGCGGGCGCAGATGGCGGCTTTCCGGAAGGCCCTTTCGGCGCGTTGAGCGGCGGCGCCGGAGAGTCGGCCGTCGCTTTTGCAGCCGACCTGGGAGGCGGTGGGGGCGCAATGCTCACTGTCCGCTCTCTTGTGCGCTCGTCTCTCGCCTTCTTCAGGGCATGCTCCACATATTTCTTGAACCTGCGACCCTCACGATCCACTTCCACCTTCACAGTGTGCAGCCCAATGCGCGCTCCGCTGAACTCGGACTCTGCGCGTTTCGCGGACTCAACAGCGCTGAGATCCAAGCCATCCCGGTAGCCGTCTCGATACTTAATCAAGGCGATGCCAAGAAAGCTGCCAGTCTCCGGGTCGGTCTTGTGCTGCACCGAAGCCACGCTGCCAAATGTGCTGAAGTTCAGCTTGAGCGTCGATTCTGACAGGAAAGGGTCGAATCCAAGCACCACCACCTGCTGCGCCTCACCAGGACCAATCGAATGGCGGTCAATTTTGTATGGTGGCAGATTGTACGGCGCCGGCCTCCAGATGGCCTTACTGAGCCGGTCCTTAGTCCTACACTGCCCGGACATATATCCAGGTAGCGCAAGACGTGGGTCCGGTGGCGGATCCGGCTCGTACGTCTGCCATCGCCCAGGTATCAGCAAAAGGGTACAGAGTGGTCTCCTATCTTCACCGTCTTCAAGTTATGTGTGTGATATTGCGCAAGCTCAGCGAGTTATGGAATATGTAGCGTACCTCGGTGCCGAATTCTCTTTTGCGAAGCGTAGCGCGCCTTCGCTCTTCCTTGCTGAGCTTGCCATCCAATTCTGGATCCCAAACCACTCTGTACCCTTTTGCCTTGCCACGCGGTAACAGCATCTGCGGGCGCTCTTTTCGTGCTGTGGAGGGTTCAAGTGAGGTAGCTGAGGCAGGGAGATGAGAGGCGCCGGAGGCACCATTTGTGGTGGCCATGTCAGCGGCGCACTTGGAAGGTGGCGGACTGCTCTGCTTCGGCGGCGAGGAGTCGGATATGCTGGTCATCGGGGTCAGACCGTTCGCGAGTGAAGCCTGCCTGTTCTGGGCGAAGACGTGTGAGTTCGAGTCGAAGATGGAGGAGGCGGTGCTTGCGTGGGAGCTTGCCGAGCCAATTCCACGCAGCGTGTCGCCCGAGTCGGACTGCAGGGTCTCATCGGAGTCGGGAGAGCGATACTGCTTGGTGCGAGGGTCGGCGCTGTTGGTGGTTGACGATCGCGTGCCAGCGAGTGAGGTTGCGCTGGCGGCGAGCTTGGCGGACTTGTTGAATGTGCCGGGTGATGCTCTCCCTTCGCGCTTCCGCTTGAGGCTGTTAGGTGACGCGCTTCTCCGCAGCGTCTCAGCGCCGCCGCCGCCGGAGTGCGACATGGTGTCACTGTCACCTCAAGCACTCGGCATTGGTGTCATGGCGATCGAGCGGAACAGATCCAGGCGAGTTATGCTGATTACGGCAGCGCGAGAAAGTGCTTCCCGAGGAGGCCGATGAGTGAGGCGCGCGAAGCACGCGTCACAAGGTGTGCAGGCAGGCCGGCAGCGTGATTGACAAGGGCGCAGCACCGCGTAGCCGTGTCAAGAAAAGGAGTGCGCCGGCTTGGCCAGTCGGGCAGAGTGAGGTGGTCGCGAAGTTGCGTGAAGAGGAGTTGACCGAGAGATCGTCGAGGCGCCTTGGCGTGGCCCGTGAGCTGGCATTCCTGCCCCTACCCCTGGCACTCCCATCACATTCGATGGTGTGCACTCCGATCCCCACAACACAGGCAGCCTCCATGGAAGCTTTCATGCGCCGCCCACACCACAGCCTGCGCGCAGGAGCACGGCCAAGCGCTCCATGCTGGTACTTGGAACACACTCCGTCGCGGCGCACCGCCCGGCTCGCAACGTCATTCCGCGCCATCTCCGCCTCGGTCTCGACAAGGCAACAGAGCGGCCAGGAGGCCGGGCGGCAGCTGTTGCGCACAGTCGTGTCTCTCATGGGACTGTACGGTGGACGAGTGCTTCGACAATGGCAGCAACAGTGGCACGTACGTGTCGTGATACGTGTCTGCACAAATCACGTGACGTGCGTGCACTGAAACACGAAAGGCCTGTGAGGACGAATACAGGCTATCAAGCTGCATGCATTACTGGACCCGTGGTGCGTGGGCAACTTCTCAGGCATGAACGGTTGATGTTAGTCGTCCTTGTCGCCCTCCGTTTCAGCCTCTTCCACTACTGGCAATGCGTCCCCTTCATCATCGCCCCGCGATCTTTCATCCACCTTGCCATCCAGGATGAACGCGCCAAGGCAAGTGATGCGATTCCCAGTTTCCAGCGTGCCGACTAAGCTGCCAATCTGCTGGGGTTCTCTCCTGCCCGCCTCGAGGACCGTCAGCTTTCCTCCCACACTCCAAAGGCGGACCGCGCCATCGCTGCTTGCAGTAACCACAACCAGGACGGTCTGCCTTGATGGCGTGTCCGCTTGTACTTCCAGTACCTCGAAGTCTTTGATGCGTCCACTGATGCCCGCACCACCTCCACCGAGCTGTGCGACACAAGTGCAAAGCGGGAGCTCCTTTTCCTCGTTCGTGGATGTCCTATCTTCTAGGCTGAAGAACAGGACGCGGCCGTCTTCGGTGGCAACTGCAAGGAATTCAACATCTCCAGCTTTGACCACGCGGATCTTGTGCAGCTTCGTAGGCGGTGACGGCCGGATGAGGGCCTGTGGCTTGGAGTCGTTCCCGAACACAGCTGCACCTCGCTCGAATCCTACAATGTACGCGTCGCCGGTCCCGTTCCAGAGTACTTGCCTGCCCTCGCCGCTGCTGTACTTGCCCTCACCCACCTGAGCAAGCAGATTGCGGTTGAAGTTCAATACGCCTGCCTTCTTGCCCGTCATCAAATTCCAGAGCCGTAGGGCCCGCTCGCCTTGTCCAACACTGAGCATCAGCTTCTGACTTGGGTGGATCGCGAAGTCATTTACACCCGCTGGTGTGTCCCCGGGCGCAGCTGTGTCGCCCGATGGCCGGCCCTGCGGTTTTGGTATAGGTGCCTTGATTGAGGAGAGGACCGTCCAGTCGCGCGTGCGGGAGATGGCTATGGTGTTGTCTTCGGCGGCACTGAAGAGTTTGCCCTTGGACGGGAATTCGAGATGAGTGATTGCGCGATCATGGTGTATGAGGCTGCCGAGAGACCGATTGCGCGGATTTTCGGCAATCGCAGTGGATGCCAACGTGGGGAGATCCACTCTGTGGTGTTTCGATGGAGGCGCCGTTGATATGCTGTAAATGTTGATACGCTCGTCCGAACTGCCCGTGGCGAGGTACCGCTTGTCTGCCTCTGTGGGAGGTGAGAACGCCAAACAGCGCACCGAAGATGCGTGTGCGGCGAAGAGGAATGTGTCGGAGAACGTGACGCTTTCGTTGTCTCCGTCTGTGGCCGTTTGCTTGTCGCTATTGGTCTTGGCGTCGGCCTCTAGCAAATGCTTCGGTATGCTCGCAGATACGCCATGCAAGACGCGCTCGTACGATCCAGTCACGAGCTGTATGTTGAGACGCCCATTTTCGAAAGGAGTGATATTAGCGACCGGGACCGATGAAACCCTCGCTCTAGTCACATCTGCCTGTCCTGTGGGCTCCGGCGGCGATCCTGGGCTCGCGGAGACTTCAGTCGGATACTTCGCTCGTCGGGTGTTGGTAGTGCCGGCCGTCTGCCGTGCTGTGGTAGTCCCAGGCTCGCTGGCAGGCTTTGGCTCATTCTTTCGTTGGATGGCAGGCTTCTTGGTGCTGGTGTGCTGTGAGGGAGCATCATCACGCTTGCGTTTCCTCATGACTGGGACTGTAGCGGCGGCCATGGATCAGTGACGTGATAGATATGCTGTGAAAGACGATCCAGTGGCGTTCTTCGATATGGTGCAGGTGGTGGATAATCTGCAGTTCTCATGAGTGCACTCTCCAAAACTTTCGTGAAGTTGACGCGGAGGTTCGGCGTTCTGCTCCCGGGCCGCCCCCACTTTGCGCATCCCAGAAGTTCGCCAGGCGGTCGCAAACCAATCCCGGACAGCGCGACCGGGCGACGCAGTCAACCACGCCACGTAGCACGACACACGCCCGACAACTGTTCTACCGCGACGCGCTCCATGGGTGTGGCCTAACCGATGCAGCCTTCTCGGCGTCATTCTTTTCATGTCCTTGGGCGTGAGACAACGACGAGATGCGTTGGAAGCGCGACAGCATGAGATAGCGTAAGTCACAATTGCCTTGTCATGCACCAGACGATGCACGGCGCAGAGAGGAACCGGGGGATATCAAGAGAGTGATGGAAAGATGGCAGACGCGGTGGCTGCTGATGAACGAAACAGCTCGATTGCCCGGGCGCATCAACAACTGGCACTGCATCTGCGCTCCGTGACGGACTTGGTCGCGAACAACGCAGGCCTCTCTGACCTCCTCAAGGCTCTCAGTGCAAGCGAGAAGATACCGACGGTCACTACCGATACCGAGCACGACTATTCGGGGATTTGCGATCTCTTGAAGTAAGTACACGTGCATTGCTTGTTCGGTGTCCAGTGAAGCAGAAACATGGAGTCCGCTTGGCTAACATGGCACAGCGGCCGATACTTCGACGACAGCACGCTGCCATTCCCATCGATTCCACACCATGACGGCTCAATATATGCATCGGAACCCACTAGATCATCGACGCATTCTCCTCGGCCCATTCATGCGAGCGCTGCTGCTGATGCGCTCGCTACTGAGGCCACCTTGACCAAGCCTGTGAATGCTGCGAGCTCTATGGCTGCCGTTCACTCACAGGAATCACCACCACCAGTTCCAGAAGTGGATGGTGGCACCAAGCCTTCGTCCCCGAGACGAGAATCTCGTCCGCAGCCCAAGGCCACTGCTGCCGCACCAGCGGACGTTGCGCCGCCATCTGCTGTGGACGAAGTCAACATCTCAGCTACGACCAAGGACCTTCTAGATCTTGAGTCATCAACGCGGCCTGCAGAGACGGTACATCTCCCACCCGAAGACGTGCAAACGCAAGACTTGCGACACCGGCGCGAGACCGAGGAGGAGTCGCAGAGGAGGTCAGACCTTGAGAAAGCTGCTCGACATGCACACTTGCAAGCGCAGAACGAGCTCACCTCTTCCCCATCCTCGACAGTAGGCGCCTATTCTGCCGCGACCCCGATGCTGCTGCATGAGTCCCCGGACACGTCGCCTGACTCCGAGAGGGCTATCGAAGAAGTGCTGCCCCCGAAGGAGCTGAGACCTACGTCGGAGGAACGTCGCGAGCGAGAGGAGCACGACCGCATACTAGAAGCACAGAAAGAGATTGCCCGGAAAGCGGCTTTCGGTGATCCTGGGCCGGACGACCAGCTGGAGTGGGAGGCGCGCGAGACTGTGGCTCGGGATGTCGAAGAACAGAAGGCGCGCGAGAGCATACATGGGCAAGACCCTGGTGCTAAACGCAAGGTGGGTGTGACGGAGGCAGAGCATTCTGTCGAGGACATGAAGGCTGGAATCTCACAGGAACTACCCTCTATGCCAGCGCCTGCTCATGGGGTTGGGCTCGCTGCGTCAGAAAATAACACAGCGGCCGAGGACGATGATGACAGCATCACTGTGGTCCCACGGACTCGACCCGCGATTGTCTACAGCGGTAGGCAGCCATCGACGCGGCATTCCAATGCAGCACGACCACGCATAATGCAACGATCCTCTTCCGGCGCCATCAATAGACGAAGCACTCCGCATGTTCGTGACGAGCACGCCGCTCTGCCCAGTATGACGCCGCGGGAGGGTCGACAAGCGCGATCACCGGAGCGGACACCCCTCGGGGACATGCGCCTCTCCAGTCACAACTCGGAACCCCCTCGGAACATTCAGACGCCTCGCCGTCAGCGTCAGCTCATGGACAATCAAGTATCGGGCAGCGCCTATTGCACACTTCAAGAACTTGCCCCGCTGAAAGGCGCGGCGGAGGACCCAGACCGCGATTACCTGGAGCCACTGTTCCGTATACAGGCTCACGATTCGCCGAACTCCCATACGAAGGCTTTACCAGACCTCGTCAAATCGGCGCAGAAATACTTGTCCACGGAGGACCAGTTCGCGACCTTGCACGAGCGAATGGACTACCGCATACTTCGACGGATTTATCAGCTACAGAATGCAAACAAGTGGTCGCTCCGCCAGATGGACAAGGTGCACGAGCCTGCACCGCCCGTCACCCACCAGGACCATTTGATGGCCGAGATGCGGTGGATGCGCAAGGACTTCAAGGCTGAACGCAAGATGAAGAAGAGCGTATGCGTGTGGCTAGCAGTGCGGTGCGCAGACTGGATCGCGGCGGATTCCGATGGTCGAAAGGCCATGCAGGTCGTGGTGAAAGCGCCCAGACCGAAAGCAAGCGAAACATCTGACGAGCAGCCTCCTGATCTGGACCTATCCGGAGATTCGGCACCGGAAGACGAGCTAGCACCGCCAACGCCAACAAGTGACATTGGTATGCCGACGAACCTCGTAGTCACGCCAGAGCTCATCAACGTCGTCTGTGACCTTCGGAAGGCAGGCAAGCTTGGTCGAGCACTTCGGAGCCTACCCATCGTCGGTCTAGAGAAACCATCGATCGAAGCTCGCGTCAAGACACTCGACGAGGTATCGAAGTTTGTTGAAGGCAAGGTTCTTCCCAAGGCCATCGGGACTTTACGCAAGCGGAGCCGCTACGAATATGAAGACGACGCTAGCGAGGTCGAGGCCGGGCCGGCCACCAAGCGCTTCCACTCTGACCGTGATCAGCCACCCGAAGGCCATGAGGTTGCGCTCTTCCATCCAGACAACAAGCATATTCGCGACCGTCTACACGCAAACAACGCCTTTCGCCCACCATCCGAATTTGTCATGCCGGGGACGTCGTTCTACGAGTTCCGTAATGGCTCGCAATGGGTATGGGAGGATGACCAGAAGCTACGGAAGCTGGCCAAGGAGTACTCTTTCAACTGGTCTCTCATCGCCGACGAGATGACGCTGCCGTCGCGCTACAAGAGCTCGGCGGATCGGCGGACGCCGTGGGAGTGCTTCGAGCGCTGGGTTGAACTCGAAACGCTGCCTACTGAGATGCGCAAAACAATGTATTTCAAGACTTGGTTCAGTCGCCTGGAGCAGAGCCAGCAAGCCGCTGAGCGACGATACCAGGCCCAGGTCCAGCACATCCAGTCGCAAGCGCAGAATGGACAACAGGCGCATGTACCACAGCGACGGCGCACCATTCCATCACGCGTGGAAAAGCGGAAGAACACAAGGTATCTCTGGTTGGTCGACGCGATGCGGAAGAATGCAAAGAAGCGCGAGAACAATGCCTACAAGCAAGCCGAAGGTGAGCAATATCCATCGCGAAGACAAGCGACTACATGTGTACTGACTTTACTAGCCCAACGCGCAGCCGCACAGCGCAAATCGCAAAACGACAACAACGCGCAACCGCGCAGCACGCCAAGAATGACGCCGCAAGAGTTCAGCAAGAAGCGTCAAGAGCGCGACCTACAGATCGCCGAAGCTCAACGACAACATCGACAGAAGATGATCGAAGCGCAGCAACGGCAGATGATGCAGGCCCGCAATGCCCAACAAGGAGGCGCGCCGCCGACTCAGCAGCGACCCAGCACTGCCAGCTTGCCACCGCAGCATGTGCAAATGCCAAATAACGGCCAGTCAAGCATCAACATGAATGGTCAGATGCCTCAGCAAGCACGACCTCCTCTCCCCATGGCCACGAGGAACGGCCATCTAGCCGTGCCACAAGTCAACGCTCAAGGCATTCCGCAGGCACAAATGCAAGGGGCTGGTCAGATGTCCCAAGCGCAGCAGCAGCAACTGGCACGCATAGCGCAAGTCAACTCGCAACGCAGCAGCCAATACAACGGGCAGCCCTATCAGATGTCATCGGGCAGCATGACTAGCCCTGGAGGCAACTTGACCACACAGCAACAACTGCAACACAACCAAGCATTGCTAGCTCAAATGAGCGCGCAGGCGCAGCAACAGCAACAGCAACACGCACAGAGTCAGGCTGCTTCAATGTCAAACGGGCATCAGATGTCTGCATCTCCAAGCATGCCGCCTCCGCCCAACCCGCATCCACAACAGCAGCAGCCGCAACAGCTTTCGTCTGGGCATGTACCCGCTCTTATGGTAATCAAGAATCAGCTCCGGGCGAAACACCCTAATCTCTCGGAAGATCAATTGACAAGTGCAGCGACCAGCGAGCTCAGGCAGCAATCCCAAAACCAGACACAGTCTTCCAATCAAGCAAGGCAGAACGCTATGAATGCCGCAGCCGGCATCCCACCACAGTCCCACCACAACATGCAGCAAGCATATGGGCACAATCAGCAGGCATTCCAGGGCAATGCGCACATCAGCAGCGGCAACACAGCGTACATGAACGGCGGCAACGCGAACTCGCAACCACAAGCAATGACTGGAGCACACAACAGCCCTCAAGCGACGTACGCGACCCAGATGCGCCAGCAAATGCTGAGTAGAATGCAGCAATCTCCGCATGCGACGCACGCGCAGTTGAACGGTGGCAGTCCTTCGTTGGCACACGCGAGCCCCAACGTGACGCCGGCGAGTCCTGTGGCGTACGCAGGCATGGGAGGCCAGGTGGCAGGCGCTCCGGCCGGACGGCCATCCAGTAGGAGCAATACGCCGGCCATGCCGAGAATGGGCAGCTCCAACAGCGTACCCATGACAGGCGGGATGCAGAGCCCGGGCGCTTTGGCTCAGAACAGTCCACGGAACATGCACGCGAGCATGGCAAGGTAGCACGGTACTCCGACAGTCTGTACAGGCCCAAGGGCAATTCCGGTGGGATGGTGTGCTGGGATACTCGGTCTGCTCCCATAAGCATGGCGCTGGTGGAAGCCCTGTGACTCATGTTTTTGATATTGGTTCTAGCGACCGTCGACTGCGCAAGCGGGTCAGAATGAGCGATTATCTACGTGAGCCATCACTACACCGCTCTTGATTCCATGTCGCTATTGCATTGCAAAGGGGAGGAAGCATTGCCTCTGCTAGGTCTCATCGCCGTCTCTCGACTTGCCCGCATGTAGCTCTTGTTCAACTGCAGCCTCGAGCGCAGAGATTGCGTCGTCGAGGGAGACCTCTCCACCCCAGGTATACGTCGCCAGCCCGAGGATCGGCATCCTACGTAGCGTGCGACCACTCATGCCCTGACATCTCTGCGCGACTGCCCAGACACGGTAGCCTTGCGAGTGTGGCTGGTCAATGAAGTCGATCTGCACTCTGGAGAAGCTCGGTAATTCCGGCGCCGCGACAAGTGCCCACGAGTCCAGTGACAGGGTGTGATCGGTGGCTACGTCGATCAGGCTGCTTCGAATGAGCTTGTTGAGGCACGAGCGAAAGATGTTGTATACAGCCGCCGGTGAGGGGCTCGGGACAAGCTGCTTAATGTCGACGCGGTCAAGGAATGCCTGGTCGATGGCACCGATGAGATTGCTTGTGCACATGACGAGAACATTGGGAAGATGTCGGAGGCGATCGAGAGCGGTCAGCAGCTGATTTGTGGCCCGCATGCCGTCGTTGCACTCGCCGCCGGTAGTCGACCGCTCACGTGAGCTGGCGATCGTCTCCACCTCATCCATGACCACGCAGAGCAGGGTGGCTGGGTCTTGTGCTGCAGCGCAGATTCGTTCAAACGTAGCGCTGATCAGCTTGCCGCTTTCACCGAAGTATTTGCTCAGCAGAGCATTGGTGTTGATCTCGACCAGGGTGGCGTGCGGGTATTCACCCCCGAGCCGTATCGCAAGCTTTTGCGAGAGCGCACGGCAAAGCGTGGACTTGCCGCTGCCAGGCGGGCCATGGATG